>QOCX01000177.1:257551-270005 GCA_005959815.1 Sarcophaga bullata | reverse complement strand
ACTCTTGCGAACATATTGAAATAAAATTTTATCCATAAGGAGATTGGTAAATATTATCACGAATTAGCAAAATTTGAAATAATTAATACCACAAAAAATTAAAACAAATGAAATTATAACCTACAGATTTTCTTCACGCAGGAAATATTCTATAAACAAATTAAATTCCACACAAACATTTAAAAAAATTGAATCTACTGCTATACTAAAGACTAATGCAAAAAAAGCCATAATATATTTTCTTTTCATATAATTTTCTTTTTAATTCTGTCATGCAGAAAATATCACATTTCTAAAAACAAATTAAATTTCACTCTAACCTGCTGAAAAGTGAAAAAAAGAAAAGTCTACTGTAAAACTAATGAACATGAAAAAACCAAGGACGACATTGAACAACGTTAGCAATAATTGGGACTATTTGTACCAACCTCATGGCAAGTTTTACATAAGTATTTAGCACACAAGCGTTATAAAGTTTAGCTGTCCGAAGAATTAATTAATTTAATTGAAGAACAACCATATGAGTGTAAGTAAGTATTCTGTTAGAAATAAGGTTACAGTTAATTGATAGCGATACTTGTGCCATAGTTAATTGCTGATTAATGTAAGGAATTATGAATGCATTTAGCTACTATGATTGACAGATTTGATGCTATGCAATAGATAAAGACAGATCTTATTCAAATAACAAAGATAACATTTGAATTGAAACTGCCGAAATAAATTTGCGACTATACGGAATTGTCATTGTGCTATTTGTTCTGTCACAATTTTAACAGAAGCTTTTGATTAAAGTATACTACAATTCCTAACAACTTTCTGACTAATAATATCATAGAAAAGCATGAAGTGTAAATTGCAAATATTTTTATTTAATATCCTAAAAATGTTAATACATTAATTATTTGATATAACTAACCAAGAAATAATAAAGAAAAATAAAAATATTGGATAAACTGCCAACGGTTTGCGATTCGGTGGCTGACTGTTTCCCAAAAATATAAACGAGGCTAATAAGAATAAAAATAATTGTTTGATACTGTTGTTAATATTTGTAGAAAGACGTACGTTTGGACTTACCATATGTTGCCCATGAAAATCCTATTGCAGTGGTTAAAAGACGTAGAAAGAAAAGAAGCTTAGATTGACTTGCTAATAGAATTATTCGACAAATTATTAATGCTATTGCGACAGGTGTTAAGCAATATCCTAAAACACATACCGACTGGAAAAATGATCTGAAGACATAGTTGTCTATTAGAAACAAAAGCTGAAGTATTCAAACATTTTACGTACATATTCCCACCTAACAACTTTGAATTTATAGTTACAATTGCAGCTCCAATCCATACGATCACGAATACTTGGGCAAACTCTGGGCCACCGTCGTAATCAGAATTAGCGGAGCCTTGAAGAATAGTTGCCATAAAAGTACACAAAACTAATGGCCCCCACAGATCCCCTGTAACAATGTAAGGATGTAATCAGTCTAAGCACATTTGAATTATTTTGAAAAACTCACAATCCTTTAACAGAGTTGATTTTTCCTTTGGATACAAAACATGATAAAATTTTATGCCCACTGCTCGAACATCTCGCAACTTGAAAAAAAATTAAGAAGTGCATTTGGTAGAATCGTTAAAAGAAGGCTACTTACAACTGTCTCCTTAATAGGTTCATCTAGTGTATTAAAATCAGGAGCACCTATAAGGCTGTTCGATTTGCCACCTCCTGGAATGGACATATCACCTTCTAAGCTTGCGTTTGAATAATCATCCATCATCTGAGGTCAGAGAAAAATTTAATATATTGAAAAGAAAACATTGGAAAGAACATACATCAAGTTTTGAATCCATTATCACAAATATTTAAACAAAATTGACTAAATCAAATGAAAATTGATGATTTGTCTAGTTATTATTTTGTTCGCATTTATTTACTTAAATATTTTAACAAAGTTACCACATATATTTAATGCTGCCAGACTTATTTAGCGCTCTATTGATAATACCAAATTGGGAAATTTTTATGTAGAAATCACCCGCTGTATAAACAATAAAATTTCCTAATTTTATTTTAGGACCAAAAATATAAAATACGTCCATTGTGATTTTCGATTAGAATTATGAAAATAATCCTTAATTTCCTTTACTACTGAATGAGAACACTGAAAGAGAACATCGAAAGTTTCGGACCCGTCTTGTTCTCCCCCTCTCACAAATAAACTCAAACTTGCTGAAAGAAGTCTTATTATCTGAAAGAAAGAACAGATTCAGTTTTTAAATGATAATATTTTTAATTGAAATCGCCATAGTCTAGTAGGTAGTGTATAGGCTTATTAGACGTAAGGCCAAAATAAAATTTCCAAAAAAAGTTTCTCAACAGTCTGTCGTTTGGAGTCGACTTTAAACTGTAGGTCCCGCCACTCATGTATAAAATTAACGCACACAACATAAGTAGTATAAGAACCAGTTTCATAACCCTGAGTCAAGGGTTGTAATTACCAATTATTAAATTCAAAATTTGATGTGAACAATTTAGAAATGTGATTAATTTGTAGGAAGTTTGGAAAATATTGTTTATTATATGTGTCGCGCATTTAGTAGTATATGGTGGTAAATGAGATGCCAGATTTTCACATACAGACATCTCCACTAATAACTGTTTACAAATTTGTAAGGCCGAACATCTTAGCACATTTCCATTGCTTCTCCTTCGTTACTCGTTTCGTGGGTTCAGCATTCTTATCTTCCGTTCTCTTATATTATAACATAACGTGTCCGTCAAATAAATTATCTGGTCGGAAATGGTGACGTATATCGATGTTTTTAGGTCGAACAGGATGTCATCACATCGGGCTAGATTTAAGACATTTTTCTTGTCAGAAAAAAAGAAACTTTTCATTTTAACTATTTCACAATATTTTCTCAAATTGACGGAATCTTTCTGTTTCCTGAACTGCATTGGGCATTGCCATTTATTCTTTTAGTTCTTAAATATCCATTATCTTGTATATTGTAGAATTTTTTAGGACTGTCCTACCTTTCATGCCTCATCAAACACAAGAGTTTATTCTTATACAGGGAAATAAGAGGCTTTAATTATAAATAGTTTAAATGAAAATAAATAATACTACCTTTTACTTCACTAAATTTATTTTTTATTTTTTTATAATAATAAAAGCATTTGGTTGTAATTTAAGTTGGCATCAAAGTAGACTCTTCCCTTTTTAGGCAACAATGCTGTTGTAAAAACAGATATTAGGCCTTCTTCTTCTTTTCGTAATTGGCTTGAATTGCTTTAAGGAGCCAGCCAACTTCTTCCACTGTTTTGATTTGGTAATTTGCGTACGTCTTTAATGTTGGTAGTTCCGAAACTCTGAATGTTTTACCGATACCAAAAAGCATTTTCATGGCGTCTTCATCAGTCGTGTCATCACCACAATAGATAATTTTTAAGTTTTTAGCCCAATCAGCATTGAATTGTTTCTCTAGAATCATCTTGGCTCCTTCCCCTAAAATAACAAAAATTATTTTTTTATGAATAATAAAAATTTACATTCTGCAAAGCTTTCAATGAATTTCGAATATGATACATTTAATATTTAGTTTTGAATAAGACATATTTTATAATCATTATCAAGAATTTATTTTTTATTTCAGAATTCACATTTTTTTGTTATAAAAAACAATAAAGAATAATAAACGGTTTTCATTCGTTAACAAGAAATCTAAAACTCTTTACGGGGTAAGACTTTCATTTAACAAATTTATTTAGAACATTTGGCATATCTTTGGCAACGTTAGATGTACAGATAGGGTATTCGATCTTATTATTCTTGAAGCCGCGATCTTACACATTTATTTCTGATTTGATTTTAATACTCGATTTCTACCATATTTTATTTATTATTTCGTTTTTTGCTTCTTTTATGAAGCTAATAAGAAATCGTCTCTTGATTAATGACGACAACAAGAAACTAAGCTTTGTGCAACAGAATCTCTATATACAAAATATTTTCAACCCACTATCTCACTCTCTTTATGAACAATTTTACTCTGTTCATGAGTAAAGCTTTAGAAATACCGGTAGGCACATTTCTTATTCTTATTTATGTAAATTTTCGGCATTTGTAGTTTATTAAAAACTGCACATCGGTTATTGAACTATATGAGCTGATTCAAGTATATATAATTTTTTAAATTCAGCTACAGTTACAATTCTGAATTAAAATTAAGAACTTTGCCAGTATTCTATTCCAAAGTCTGTACTTGCATAAGAGAGGAAGAATTCGTTTCGTAACATAAAGCAATTCATAAAGAAACAAAAATTAAAATTTCCATTAACGCTAGAGCATGGCAATATGATCTTTCAACTAAAAGAGTGCGGAAAACATATTTATTCGAAAAAATAATACGTATAAACATGTAATTTGGATTTCACAACAATGAAAAAAAAATATTATGCCCTGACGAGTATAGAACATATACGACAGTAAATACTGATAATAGTCACCAATTTGTTTCGTTCATAAGTAAAGTAAAGCTAAAGTCAACAGCAAATTTTTTCGAAACAAGTAGTCATTTTGCGAGTTCGCTGTTTCCGAATATCACTCTTATAGGACGTATTCATTTAAATTAAACTTAAAATAAGAGATATTCGCAAAGATGTTTAAATTGTATTAAGTAAGATAAGTTGATAAATTGATTACTACAACTTCAAAGTATGGTAAAAAAACAATTATATTATTTATTTATTTGGAATAGTCTTAACTGGCATTGAAACTAAACTACGTCTGCATATTACCTTAATCTGTCATATTCAATAGAAGAATTTTTAAACAAAACAAAAGGTGAACAATTAATTTATAAAAAATGTCATCTAAAACAAATAAAATAATGTCAGCTACGCCCAATACGATTCAAAATTATATCAACTTTTAATACAAAACATTAAATTCGTGTATGTATCTATTTACATATATATGAGAGTTGCATATATATATCATACTATATATATATTAATATATATATATATATATATATTATATATATTATTATATATATATATATATATATATATATAAAGTTTTATTATACATATTGTATATTGCATATGTTTGTATATATACACGCATGTTTGTATATAAGAAATAAATTCCAAAAAATATACTATTGTATGTATACTATAGGTATGTTTATGAAAATGCTAAATTTTTCTATTTTCTGTTCTTAGTTTCGTTTTTGAATTTTTCTTGTTTCCTATTAACAGAAAATTGTTGGTGCCGTCTGAAAAGTCTGTGAAGAAAAATGCATACTGTTTTATAAAATTCCACATGCACATTTGATACAACAAAGAACTTAATTCTTTCAGAACCTAACAATACGACTGAGTGTTTCTATTTGCTAAAAACTCATCCCCGACGCGTTACAAGGAATACAATAGACTATTACTTCCTTTTATCAATTAAGCATGATCATTCTTTTAAGACCTAATACAAAGTATAGAAAGTTGCCCAAAATAATATTTATTTGACATTATTTTCTTTTTTTACATTTGCAATCTCTTTTACTATGATTCAAGCATTTGTATATTTAAACGTACATAATAATATATAAATTTATTTATATGTAACGAAGTCAATTTGGGTAACTATTTGTCTGATGTCTAAAGCCATTGACCCAATTGGGCAAAACTGTTTAGAAATATGTACATCAGTTAAGGATTTACATTTATCAGAATATCTTGATACAAATGTTTTTAAAGGTTTCGTAGCAGAAGTTCGTGAGGGTGTATGTTATATTAAAAGTAAAAGCAACATAAAAATTTATTTTTATTATGGCAGCCTGTCGCACTCGATTTCTATTTAAAAGATTAATCGTCGCTGTTTTCATTTAAAAATTAAAATGTACATCCACCCGAATAGAATATTGTTTTGTTTTATAATCTTATACAATTCATACATATGTATACTCTATTCTATGATTTTGTTGGCGATTGCTTTTGGCGTTTAAAACAAAACGCCAACGCACGAAAATTATCGAAAAACATTATTCATCTTTAATATTTAGAAAAAAGTATTGTGCAAACGAATATGCCGTATAAATTTAAAAACAAAAAATAGATTTGAAATAAAAATAAAAGAGAAACAAATATGTCTATCAAGTTATAATATATATTATGTATGAATATAATTTCAGTATGTATAAATGTACAGTAGTGTGTATAAATGTTTATTTTAGTTCTACTATGTATATATTTTTTAATTGCTTTTATTGCTCTAAATAATTTAAATTAAAATTCTTTTAAATTGTTAATTTGTAGATGGAAGCGTACGTATAAAAGGGATAATTTATTGTGTAAAGTTTAAACGACTTACCCTTGTCCCAGTTAACACGTGGTTTACCTTCCAAGGCGTAAGGAGTTTCAATCAATTGGAAACCATGACTTTGAATTAAACCTTTAGCTGTTTCGATAAGTTTTGCTTTCAACTTGTCGTTTACACCCTTATAATGATAAGTAACTGAGATTTTTTTATCTTCCACCCAAGCGCCAGAGCAGACTACCTATAGAAGAAAATCGAATATTGAGTTATTTTTATAGTTACAACATTCGTTTTATATTTGGATTCTGATAACAAGACTACAACTTACTTTTTCTTTCAGTTCTTCAACTAATTTGTTGTGTTTTTCTAACAATTCTTCAGGCATTTCAATCTTGAATTTCTTTCCAGAGGGATACTCAACTTCGAGGCCATGATTACCGGCATAGGTAACGTTGGGCAATTTTAAGTGATTTTTAATTTCACTTAATTCGCGACCAGAGAAAACACACATGAAAATTTTATCGTTGGCAGCCAATTTTTTGATATTGATCTCAGTGTCCTTGGGCATCACCGAAAGCTCTTCTGTCAAAGGAGCTAAGGTGCCATCATAATCCAACAACAAAGCTACTTGATCCTCTGGGTTAATAAAACTTTAATTTGTTAAAGGAATACAAATGAAAAGAAATGAATCAATCTCAATATGGATGTATGTATTGTACGTATGTATATAAGTTCCATGCTTAGGTACATATTCATACTAAAAACTTACCCTTCTAAAGCTTTAACATAATCTTCCTCTTTTTTAAGTAAAGGTGCCTTTTTCTGTTCAGCCATTGTGCTTTCGTTATTATTTGTGTATTTAAAATTGCTAACAACAGACACTGCCTTTTGATATGTTGACAACTTTTCTAATACTGTCTGCTTGGACCAAGAAAAGATCCTCTTCAGCCTCTTGCAGAGTATTGGCGTTGGCGTATTTATTTTTTCTCATTTCAACAAAGGCGAGAGATTTCCAAATTATTATGTACATTTCTCTGTGCGCATTTTATTTATTTGTTCTTTTTGATTCTTTTCTAAATATAAAGAAAGGAATATATTACGAATTTTCTTCATAGTATATAAACATGAAAAATATTAGTGCTCCAACGTTTATATACAATATGAGATCTTAAATGTGTTGGTAGACAATAATTTTCATTTGTTGTTCAGTCAGAAAAGCTTTAAACAATTCGTCTTTTATTTTTGGACAAATTCCCATCATTTAAACGAACCATCAGAATAAATAATATCAGAGAGGTAGCTAAAATCTTATTCAAAAATCATTTTTATTCTTTCAATGTACAAATTTAAATGTATTTTAAAGTTTATAATGGATTAATTCAAAAGTATTTCGAAATTTGAAATCTGGTGGCAATTTAAAAGGTTATGATCTTATCCTGCTCGTACGTGGGTTATTATTTTTAAATATTTCTCATATACCACTGAGTTAAATGTTGTCATCGCAATCAATTCGAATCGTATACTCCAAATGCATTAACCGAACTTATGTTGATTATAATATTTGATTATAATATTTGATAACTGTGATCAGATAAGATTACATTTACCAAAACACATGAAGCTTATCCTGCAAAACACGTCATTGTATAGATTTCTCTAGATTTAAACATTTTCAGTAAAAATTACTTTTACAAATCTTCTGATGAATAGGACATTAGAGATAGAGTTAAATTTGCTCTCAAACATATCCAACTGCTTATTTATTTTTAATGTTGAAGCAGTTTTAAACTTTCCATTTTAAAAGAGGTTGCTCTTATAGTAGAGAGAAGTTATAAGAATTTTGGTGCACACAAGATTACGTATGTTCACTACATGGTGCATATGTCTAGCGCAATAATGTTACAATGTGGCAATAATAAACAAAGGCCAAACTCGGATTAATAAATTTCTTTCCATCATATCGAAAACTTTAACAAACGCTATAACAAATTTTAATATGTGAAGAAGATCCCCTGAAACCAAAGTTAAAACACTAATCAGGATGAAAAAGTAAAAAGAACTATAAAAGGGAACCTATAGGATAATCGAAGAATAAAACACATGGCGGAATACCAATTCTATGTAACGATAGAACTATATGGATGAGAATTGTAGCCACCCAATCCTTTCAACCATCTCCTTCTTAATGATATAGTGAAAATAGCTATCAATTAGACTTTTTAATATTTGATATTATCTTGGGATATTTGTATTCGCAAAAGACAAGTTCTCTGCTTTCCCAGGATACCCACGTTACTTTCCAATTTACTTTAGAATCTCGCTGCACACAAATTTGTTCATTTTACATCAGTAAAATGTAATAGCATATGCTGTGCAGTGGCTAGTGTTTTGTGGTGACCAAAGTCATTATTTGATTTACTTAACACATAACATACATGGTTGGTCATTACAATCCTTCAGTCAGGATTACGACTTAGCTTCTCACTCCTCTTATGTTGTATGTGTTTATTTTATACATAAGTGGAGGACCTACAGTTTAAAGTCGACTCCGAACGACAGATTTTTTTCATTTGATTTACGTGGCACAAACATATTTCCATCCGATCCATATGAATTAAATTGGCATTCGTTGGAAAACAATGTGTTAAGAAAGTGAAACTTGTTAATATAAATGTGCTTGATTCTATTTTCTGTAATTCGCCTGCCTCCACACAACAGCTATGAGATGTTAGTCCGTTATTCTAACTAATTGAGTTGCCTACAATTACCTCAATTAAGCAGTCTATATTGATCGATTAAGAAATTCTATTATATTATATAAGAAATATTAAGGAACCACATAATCTTTTAGCGCCAACATCTAAAAGTGTTGTGGTTACTTTATAAATTATGAATATCGAAAAAATTCGAAAACATTGCAATAATAATGTTGAACAATTGTATTGAATTTAATAAAATAAATAAATAATAAATTAAATTATAATAAAACTGGAAGCGAATGCTCAATTATACAACAATTTAGAAGCAACATATGTACATATGTATGTTGTTTTTATAATTTTATAACACATTCATCAAAATCGAATATGGTAAGCCCAATATCTTTATTTATTTATTTACATAAATTATAATAATTAAAATTACAATAAAGCTAAAAACATTAGGCACAATGGCTACTTGCTTAAAGGCTAATTTAGTAATAAATAATATTTGATCTTTAGCTTTGCTAATTATTTGAGAATTAACAAACAACTGGAATTTTAGTTAATGAGCACAAAATACAAAAACATAATAAAAACATAAAAACATATTTATAATAAATGAATTTTTGACATTTATCTATTTTGGCTACTGGCCGTTTTGAAATCATATTAAGACCATGGGTAATGAATACAGCTGGTAAAAAAATTATTGTCTCTCTCAGAAGTGTCACAACAACTTATGCAGCGTAGGTTAAAGGGTAAACCTATACTTTCCGGGTGCGTAGTGGTTGTCCAGTGACCAGTGTGCACCGGAAGAGGAAGTGGAAAACATCCATGAGGAAATGGAAATCCTCTTATCTTCTGTGCCCTTCATTGGAAAAATATGCAGTTTTCTTCCAAGCAGGAGGCGACAGATTTCATATCTAGCGAAATAGCAAGTTCAGCAGCTTTTTCATTTCCAACGAATATATTACTGAGGAGTTTTGCTGCATTCATATAATGGTTATCAGATAAATTCCTAATTTTGCAAACAGAACTCCAATCCTGCAAAATCGCAAAGAATTTCCATTGGAAATTGGTAGGGCTATAGTAATCTGAAGGATGGTTCAAAGTTAAGAGCATCAAAAGAGCATTATTTCCATACCGGATATTATCATGAATCCGCTACGAGAGCCTTTTATGGTTTAAGTCCTCATTTTCGGCCGATTATAGATTTGTAGGAATAAAAACCAACGCAGATTTTATCACCGGAGAGAAAATTACCCCATCTGGCCATCGGTTGAAAAGTGGCTTGTGATGAGGGTGTTTGGTATTTACGGGTGAGCAGCGTAAGCTCGGTTTCATAAGAATTTACTATGAGGCTACAGCGATTAGTAACACTACCATGTCTTACTACAGCTCCCTCCAGGGTTTATAGGTTTATTTTACCTAAATTGATTTCAGACAACTTTTTGTAGTCAGGGTGCGGGAGAACACCACTCTGAGGAGTACCCCTATGCCCAAATCTAGGGACGCTTTTGACCCCCACCCCCATGTCACACAATGCAATAATAATTGATTCAATTCTAATTTTGTGGATCACAGTTTGCTTTGTTTTCAACAGCATCGAAAGTATTTTACCGCACCAGGTTAAGGCTAAAAAAATTCGTTGACTGCAATCAGCAAATATCTCCTGCAGCTGCATTGTTGTTGTGATAATATGTTTTTTATTTGCGTTGTGACTCTTAATGTTAAAATATTAAAGGAATTGAAATTATTAAATTACGTTATTAAATATTGCATTTATCTTTTAATACCACGACATTTCGAAGTTTAAAACTGTAGTCACAGAAAAGTAATATTTTAGTTTCTGATTAAAAATATTTAAAAAAACCTTCCATAAATGGGAGCATATTTTATTAAAAATTTACTAATATATTTTAAAAAGTGTGTTTCTTTTGATCGTAAGAACAGATATTGATGAAACAGGTATAGACATATATTTCTGTTAAAGTTATGTTGATAAAAGCTACATAATCTTTGATGGTTTAAATAATAAACTGAACTAAATATAAATACTTAGATTTAGCTCAATATCAAACAAAGAAATATATCCGATATACATACATATGTGTTCATAAATTAAATATTGGTGATTACACTTAAAGTCTACTAAATTTAAATAAAAATATTTGTATGTGTGTATGTGTACGTGAGTATAATAACATGTAATAATATAACAATAGTAATAATGATAATAAACAATATATGATAATGATATTTTACTAATTAGACGCCATACGCATTAGAAATCCATTTTAAAAGATCACTAACTAGATCTTGACTTGATAGACGGAAGTCGGCAAACGTTTGAATTTCCGGGTCTGTGGATACCCGAAATGATTTTCCAAGACCTTGAAGTTTCTGTCAATTAAATAACGTATTTAACATTTATATAAAGTATTGTACAAAGTATTGAAAAACTTACTTTCATTGCGTCTTCATCGGTGGTGTCATCACCAGCAAATATAACTTTTATATTGTCAGCCCAATTTTCGCCAAATGTATGATTTAGTATGAACATTGCTGCTTCACCTTTATTCCAATTTACCGGTGGCTTAGCTTCAATGGCTTCATGGGCCTGGTTAGCTCTAAACCCATATGATTCAATAATTCTAATAGCCACTTGTTTCTGCGAATCTTTGATTTCTAGTGGTGTGTCGCGATAATGATAGGTCAGTGAAACTCTCTTATCTTCTACCCATGCGTTGTTTTTCTCGACATTATTCTTCAATTCCTTAACAAGTTTTGAATAATTTTCTTGGATTTCTTTAGGCAATTGATAATCATGTCTGCTTCCGTCGGGACTCTCAATTTCTATTCCATGGTTACCGGCATACATGATACCGCTAATGCCTACTCTGCTTTGGACATCTCTTATTCCTCTGCCCGAGATAACTGCAAGAAATATGCTTGGGTGTTTTGCTATTTTATTTAGAATTACTTCGGTAGCTACAGGCATAACCGTTTTATTTGGGTTATCAGCAATAGGAGCCAAAGTTCCATCGTAGTCGAATAAAATGGCTAACTTCTTTTTCCCATTTAAGAAACTAGATAAAACACATAAAATTATATTACACTTGTATTTTAACTATATAATTTTTTATATAATAGTTATTGTACATAAATAGATTTTTATTTAAAAATATATTACAATTCAGAATTAGGCCAGTTTTCTTTTGTTGCGTTACTGTATTAATTATCGCAATATGCTTTTGAAATTCTTTTATTAGTATAAATTCCAAATTCTATTGTTTTATTATTTTAATGATAAACATGACCTAAATTTCAATTAATATATATATATATATATACATATGTATTATATTATATTAATATATATGAATATATAATATAATATATAATATAATATATATAATATATATAT
>QOCX01000177.1:218549-247554 GCA_005959815.1 Sarcophaga bullata | reverse complement strand
AGAAAAACACTTCAAAATAGTAAGAAAATCTTTCAATCCGGAGGGCAAATGTACTCAGTTTTACATTTTCGGTCATAAAGTGCTTTCACCATACACCGCAAACAGCAGATAATCGCAGATACATAATATTCCTGAAGATATGAGCCAATTATTTTGCTTATAATTTTTCGAGTAGGTCTGAAACTTTGAAGACCATATTCCAAGGGATCCTGTTATTTTTCGATATAACTCACTGAAAATGATTCCTTAATAATTTTTGCTGCTTTAAGGTTCGAATGCCCGCTATTGATTTCGAAATTAAATAAGCGAACACATGCTCATACGTGCGTACATACATACATACTTATAAATTTCTTGTATGGTTGACGTTGTTAGCATAGTTATTTGTCTGAACACTTGTATCGGTTGTTCGTCTATTTGTCGGTTCGTTAGTTCGTCTGTAGACAGGCACATCGTATGAACGACAAAATAGGTGTTGTTACTTCTTGTTGCATCTATTCATATAAACAAAAGCTGTAACATGTTTTAAATTAATCACTTGCGAACTCAGCTACCGAACGGAATGTAAATCTTGGATAACGGTTCAATACGAAAATAAATTGTGTTTATATTTATTTCATTTAGCATTAGCTAAAAATCAACTACATATGTTATACAAACATTAATTGGCAATAATCATAAATGATAAATTAGATATTAAATAAACAAATTTTCATAACCTTCATGAATATAGAAAAAAACAAAGTACAATAATTTTGATTGTTGTAAAAATTATATACTTGTATTGTAAGTTGTTCTCTTTATAATAAATTTTATATCTGATTTTGGTGTAGTGTATTAAATTGGACATGAGACCATGTAGTGCAACTAAACATTATTTGTATAGTAAACTATAATATACAATGAGAGAAACTATAGAATAAAATACTCAGTATCTGTTTCTCTTTGGACTGATATAAAAATCGAATGTCATTTATACTTAAACCTCAAATGCATGTATGTACATAAAGTGTTGTGCTATTAATTATTATTATTATTTCATTTTTTTTTTTGTTTGTTTTTAATGAATACCGATTGATTATGTTTGAACCATCTATCTGAAATGTTTTTAAAAGACGATCAGATCACGATAATGTTATATAAAATATACATGCACGTTATATACGATATACATGTAGATAATACAAATATGGAAAATACATATATCCGTTAGAATTTTAAAAGAATTATTAATTTAACAAATTTTGCAAAGTTTAAATAAATACGCTGAAGTTCTAGTAACAGTGATGACGCATTAATTTATTCTCTTTTGAAGAATCATTTGAATATATTGTGGTATTGTATTCATAATGTTGATTGACTGACAGACTGCAGACGTACTAATTTAGACTTACATACAAATACGTGTTAATATTCATAGACACTTATGTAGCATATGTATACATGTTGGTATACTCGTAAGTACATACAAGCTTTGTTATTATCACCTTTTGTTTATTTAAAGAAACAAATGCTTTATTTCCCATGACCTTTTCGTTCCATTTAACGTATTATTTATCTGTTAATACAATACAATTTGTTTATTTTCGAATTACGTTACCAACTTTATTTGTATAGTCAATAACTAAAAATTGTTGTGTCACTTTCCTTAACTACTTTAATTCGCTTTTGTAAAGAATTATTACAGAATATCATGGGGAAAGTCCCACAAGACTTACGGTAAATTCACTAAGTTGATGATAAACACTCCTTAACATATTAAACACAAACACAAACAGGAATGAATTAAATTAACTAAAGGGGATTAACAAATTACAATAAATTTTGAAAAAATATATTTACAATATTTATATTTTATTATTTATTTGGATAAATACTCGCTTTAGGAAAAAAAAATTTACAATTAAATAAGCATAGAGATTTCAATGTAGTATAAATGCGTTTTTGTAAATAGTTTTAGTCTAAAAAATATTTTCATTTTAGACATTCCTTCGTAGAAGTACAAATTCATATAAATTCCTTATGTCGTACATATGTATGTATGTACATTGGAGGATATTTTATGAGCAGAGTCAAAGCTCGATGCAACGACAAATAAACCATACATTGAATTGACAAATAATTTAAATGGAATTCTACATTATATTAGAACCCTTCAGTCTGGATTACGACCTAACTTCTCACACCACTTATGTTGTGTGCGTTAATTTTATACATGAGTGGCGGTACCTACAGTACATGAGTGGCGGTACCTATAGTCGACTCCGAACGACAGATTTTTGAGACACTTTAAACCCTTGCAATAATGTTAAATTTTGATTATTTATCAATCTTTGCCGAGAGCGAAAAGTTTAAAGGATTTGAATTATTCTCTAAAATATTATTTATTATATCGAGGTTCTACTGTCGATAAAAGAAAAAGCTTGTTCCATTTTATATCCTACACAAAAAAGGAAAAAGGATTATTGTTGTCTTTTTTACATTCAAATTATAGAGATGCCAACAAGACTTAAGATATAAATTTTATTATAATATACTCAAAATAGAATTCTATAAAATAAAACTACTTCAAGACTAAATTCAATTCAAAATCAAATAATTCGATTAGAGAAGTATATTTCACATTCCTCAATTTAATTGAGGTGCTATGTACTTTAATTTTTCAAAAACATATTTCATAAATTTTTTCTTTTTATAATTTTTCATACCATAAAACTGCAATACATATTATACGCAATTCTATTGAAGTTTGCATATGTTAGTGTTTTACAATAGCTTAAAATATTCTAAAATGAAATGAACCATTTAGAACCATTTTTATTTGCAACCTATCTAATTAAGGATAATAAATAAATTTGATATTAAAATAAGACATTATTTGTTGGCCTCCATTGAGAGCAATTATACACATACTTGCATATACATACAAATACTTATTTCTGTAGTTTTATAATTGGAGGACCAGACCAGAATGTATAATAAATTCATTGCAATTATTTTATTTACAACTTTTGTTTAAAAGTAAATGTATTTTATAGTCCCTAATTGTAATTGATAAACAATTTTAAAATTCATTTATCTCCTTTCAGATTATCATTTCAAATGAACACAACATCGCCAAAGTCATCGCTAGCAAAACTTGGTTTACACACCAAACAAAAATCACTGAAAGTAATGGTCTTAGGTCAAAGCGGTGTGGGTAAAACCGCAATGGTTGTACGGTTTATAACTAGGCGTTATATTGGAGAATATGACCCCAATTTGGAGAAAATCTATACGTACTGCACCTCCTTAGACAATGATTGTATACAATTTGATATCTTAGATGCTACGGGGCAACAAAATGTAAGTCATCCTGTTATTTCTGAGATAACAAATTATACTAGACATGGATTTGTATTTTATATATGTATTTATTGTAAAAAACAGGCTGTAATCTGGTTTTATGTGTCCAATAAAAACGTGCTAGGATAAGAAAGAGAATGAGCACCATAATTTTTTTTATTAAAACTAACGTCTGTAAGATGTATTGAAACTCGATCAGGGACCAGTTAAGGGGGTATGTTTATAGCATCAGGAGAAACAAATTTTGATTATCCTGGCCATTATCATCTGCCCCCACTGTGTATAGGCGTGTGTGTATGCCTGTGAAGAAGCACTTGAATATTATAATCTCATTACAACACCTATAATAGAGGTCGCTTTAGTCTAATAGGCAGTGTGTTTGCTTACTAGACGAGAGCTTGTGATTATCTACCTTAGCTCTAATATTTAAAAAAAATATGTAAAAAATCAGATTTCTTTCGCCGGTCTCTTCTAAGCAGTATTTAACAAAAGCTCTCATTGGCATGAAAATGCTTCTCAAATCTGTCGATCAAAATCGACGTTAAACTGTAGGTTTCGCCACTCATGAATAAAATCAGTACACATAACAGGCGTGGGTGGGGTTATAATCCTGACTAATTTATTGTAGCGGCTAATTACATAAGTAAGTAACAGAAACTCTTTTACAATAAATAAATCTATCACAATTAATTTTTTTTTATTAAATTGTTTAAGAAATTCTTACATATTCTGAACTTAAATATAAATAAGATAAACACAAAAATCAACTTTCTTTGATTATTATAATTATAAGATTATATTATAATTTTGTTGCATCTAATGTTTTCACCTAGGAAACAGACTGTGCTAATTTTGAAAGTAACATACGGTGGGCTGACGCTTTCATACTAATGTACTCTGTAACCGATAAATGTAGCTTTGATGAGTGCAATCGCTTAAAATTTTTAATCAATTACAATAAACGTAGACGCAAACTTAGTTCTAATAGCAAGGACTGTATGCTTGAAGTTCCGGTTATATTAGTAGGAAATAAAACCGATCAAATTGGTGATCGAATGGTCACAACAGAGGAAGGACAACGAAGATTCAAAGAATTATCTTGTGCATGTTTTCATGAAATATCTGTTAGAGAAAGTGTTGATCAAGTGAGTGGTCTACGTTACTTAGAAGTGAACAGATACATATGTTAATATAAAAAATTATATATTATAGGTTCAATCAGTATTTCGAGATGTTTTTCGATTTTGGCGCGTTTTCAGTAAGTTTCCCAAACTTAAGCGTTCTACCAGCGATGTACAGAGCGATGTTCCAAGCCCTGACTCCGGCTGCTCCTTCTATGACACAGCTTTTTTGGCAAATGAAACAAGAAGATCTTTTTTAGTTATTGGCACTGCCTGTTTGGAAGAGAGTGATCACTCCGAGTCTACCGATGAAATTGGGTCCGGTAGTTTAAGAAGTTCAAGTAGTGAGCTTGTAACACCATTTCGAAACAGAGCTTCTACTGACGGCACACTATTATCGCGACCTCGTAGATGGAGATACCCACCACCCGGCTGTCTATTACCTCATACAAATCGCGTCGACAGACGCATGAGTATTTCTACACGAGGCAGTAATGCTAGCTATTAAGGACTTCAACAATAACTACATTTATATATTTGTACTAAACATTCAGTGATTTATTTATTAAAACTATTTATAAAAAAAAAACTAATTTAATATTTGCAAATGTACGAATAATAGCGACTTAATCTTCATCAATTTTAAGTAAATATTCCTCTGCTCTGAGTGCCAATTCGCGGATGTTCCGTAAGCAACCTGCAGCAGCCAACTGCTGTTCTTTGTTAGTGGAGCCAACACATTCTAACAGGAAGGGAACAACACCACTCTAAGAAATTAAAATGTACATAGTGAATTGTTGGTAGAAAAAAATAACACATTTTTTAATACCTGGTGCATGGTAATACAATTTTGGGGATCCGTAGATAATTTTTCTAAGGCCATGGCTGTGGTACGATGTACTTCTGGGTCATCACTTGTCATGTACGACACAATAGGTGTAACGGTACGTAAACGACCCAATTCTTGTGTATTATTTCCGAATGTGGCGCAACTAGCTATTGCCGCAGCTAAATTCTTTCTTAATGAATCATCGGTGGTATTGACTAAGAACATAATTGATGAAATTCGAATGACAGTTGACATCAGATATAACTATAACTTACCCAAGTCGGCCAATTTGTAAATCACTTTCAAATCAGTCAATATTGCTAAATTGGTGGTGTCCTTTGCAATTGTGGCTATGGCTGCACATACAGCCGACAAAACTAATATATCTTTCGATTTGAGTAGGCCAACTACTAATTCCATTGCCCCTACTAGACTGCGGACCAATTCTCCAGATTCGTTTGCGTTTTGTACACAAGGACAAATGGCGTATGCAGCGTAAGCTTGAACACGTGAGTTGGAATTTTTCAAAAGAGACCATATTAGACGGACCGCATCTAAATCTTCTAATATGCGCATGCTTTCAATATCTTCAGCACATTCTTTTAAAGCTTTAGCCAGATTTTCCAATAGTGGGGCATGCGATGAATTCAATAAAGCTACTAATGCTGGCAAGCCGTGGGCGTTACGCAAAATATCACGATTATTCTGGAAGCGTACACATTCTGCAATGGCTCCGGCTACATTGGTCAAAACATCATCTGATTCATCGTTAAGAAGTGTAATTAAATGATTAACGGTACGCAATTGATCAAATTTTCTGACGTTGTGTTCGGATGCTGCACACATCCAAATTGCACCGGTTGCTCCAATAAGCAATGGTTTGTTATCTCGTATGTTTTTGTCCTTAATTATTGATACTAAAGGTTCTAAACCACCAGCTTCTCTAACTAAATCCCTTGTTACTTGGTCAAAAGCACATTTATATATAGCAGTGCTACCCTCCATTTTCAAATCCAAATTGAACGAATTTAAATGGTTCACAATATCGGCAATCATTCCCTCGGTAGTAATAGCCAGTTGAAATTTTGGCTGTATTGAACGCGTACAAATGTAAATTTATAGATTTCAATCAAAAGAAAAAAACAATTTACCTGTGAGGCGCACTTTTGAATTGTTCCCATTATAGGAATAACAACATCAATATGACACGATTTGAGTAAGCGAGCCATTAAAGGAACAATTCCACTTTTCCGCATTAACTCTTTGTTATGACGAGAGTCAGAGAGTGACCACAATGCCCTAGCTCCAGCCCTAGCCATGTTTAATTGCTCTATTTCCTCTGGTGTCAGATCTTCTCTTGCGGTTTGTAAAATCCTTATTGCAAAAAAAGTATACGTTTTTAACTCGCGTTCGACACAATTATTATTCTGTACGTACATAAATATGTATATACCTATAACTATCTACATACAAATTTGTCATTACTTACTGTAGTTTGATATCTAATAAGTCAACAAGCTTTGGAATGCCACCACAATTTCGTACATATTTCCTAGCTAAGCGTACTTTTGCTACATTAGCTAGAGTTTCGGCTGCAACTGTTTTTAAATCCTTCATTGATGAATTAAGAATGTCTATAATGAGGGGAATGCCGTCCAAATCGACAATAGTTTTGCGAATGTCGATATTCAAAGATATATCAGCCATAACAGTTAATGCACCCAATCTACATTTTGCATCGTTACATTCCAATATGTTGACTAATACCTCTAGACCACCAATATCCTGTATAGCGAACTGATTTATTTGCGTCGTCAAATCATAATCCTCCAAACAGCACAGCGACACAATTGTAGCCGTTTGATTACCGGCCTTTATGTATTTCACCAATTTCTGAATATTATAGTAATCCGCTGGAATCTCAGCTGTACGCGCGACATCTTTCCAGCGCTCTTCTTCGTCTGTAGACGAGTCAACTTCTGTAGAGTCTGAATCTTGTACATAAACGGAACTTTTTACATTCGATTGGCGTCCTGGACAACTTCCACACGTTTGTTGATTTCTTGGTCTTCTCAAACGAAGTCTGGGTCGCATATCTTTTTTCGAGCGTGTTAATTTTTTATCATCTTTTATCAGTTTTTTATCCATGATCGTAGCCTTTTCGTTCTCAATTAAATCATCGGTTTTACCGCTAGTTTTTGTTTTGTTAACTTTTTCAACCTCTTTTAAATTTTCACCACCAATGCCAGGGCCCTCGTGCGCATGTTCGTCCATTGCAGTATGGTTAATATTTCATTAATTTTCCAATATTTTGTAAATAAAATTTTTATTATTTCTTCAAAATGTATGTCAGTATAATATAATATACGTACAGATGTACGTTCAACATTAGTATATGTTCGAATGTATAAATCGAAAAAGTTATGGTAACCATAACATCGTCTAAACATATACATACATATACGTAAACATGACTGCAGTCTTTTTTCTAATAACATTTTCTGTGATACATCGAAAACAATCCCGGGTGTGTGTATTCACTACCGCTTAGGACTTAAAACATTTACGTTAAAGACACAAAAATGCCACCATTAATATGCTTTGGTAGTTATGGTCAAAACAGTTCAACAAGAGGTCTAATTGAAACTGTCAGTTCAAAGAAAAAGGTAACATAAACCAAAAATTGTCTATTAAATTTTTGATTATAAAATTCAGTTCCATAGAATTCGTCGTTTTGAAAATAATGGGAATTTATTATAACATTCAGTTCGCACTGCTTATGTTGATCGCTTTTCATTCGTGCGCAAGTGAAGGATATCGTAAGAGAAAGTAAGAAAATACAGACTATCAGTGTTCTTCAATTAATTCTTAAAATTAAATTCCTTAAATTATTTGTAATTATTTTTTTTTATGCACATGTGTGCGTGAAGTAAGCACTGAATAACTGATAAACTTTGTAAATATCTGTCATTTATCTTGCTTATTCAAAATACATGATTCTGATGCAACGTATTGCGTGTTGGTTTTTAAATTTTGTTTATGGCTTAAAACAATAATTCAAAAGTACTTTGAAAAGAATTATAGCAACCAACAATTTTCTTGAATGCTTCCAATAAATAAATAATAATTAAATAGGCAAGATTTTAGTTTGTATGAAAGGTAATCGGGATTTATTCGAGCATTACAATGGTCAATGTACACCCTCCTAATGACATAGTGTAGGTTGTGAGTTTTGTTGAGTTGAGTCTTCTATTGGACAAAAATGGTATTTTTAATTTTTTCACACAAAATTATTGATTAATCAAATATTTTTTAACCTATTTTCAGAATTCAAAGCATTTTGTTTGAAGTTTTATTTATACTATTTAAATAATAATACTAATACTATTTAATAATAATGCGCTTTAAGACCACTTATTCCACTTATTTTACATTTTTTTAATTAAAGTTTGCTACTATGAATGAATAATTTTGAAAAAATATGAAAACAGGCATATTTACCAGTTCAAATTTTGAGTATGGCTTTAGAATTTGTGCTTTAAGTGCAAAAAACAACAGTTTTTGTCAGATAAAACAAGTTTGGAGGGTTCGAGAAATGTAAAAAATAATTTTGAGTCCTATTCAATAAATATCACAATCTACACTATGTCATTAGCTGGGTGTATTTAATTTTTTTGGGGTAACACAATGGGCCCTTTGCGGCCTAAGTGTGTCCTTCAAATTCTCTTGGATGGGCAGTCACCTCTACCAACCATAGCGTTATTATTGTGGAGGTCATACACAATTTTCTTTTCTTATTTGACCTACTCACGTATGAATAATAAAATGTACATTGTAGATATATTTAAATATTTGATTTGGTTTCTCAACAGAAGTATTAGGATTTCCCTTAGGAATAATAGTGTAAGCGTACTAAGTAGTATTTTGCTAGTGGTATTTAAAATACTTTGCGGAAGTATGAATAAAGTTCCTGCAAAAGATTTGAAGATCGTTATTCAATTAATTATATAGGAAAAACGAGAAATTGATTCGAAAATTACTTGCAAGCAACTTTGTTGAAGTCACAATTGGAACAACTACCATATATTTCGTAGCCATGCGTTAGGTCAACAACAATAGATTGGTTTTTGTAAGCACTATTCGTATTTCAAGTGGCTTTAAATGTGTTTGGCTTTTTACTTTCAATTATTATATGTATCTGAAATATTTTTAATTTATTTAAATACTGTGAAACTTACTTAATAAGCTATGATATAAATAGGTATATATTTACGTACGTACCTTCATTATTATTGTTTATTTTATTGTTAATGACTTGAGCTCGTGAGTTCAAACCCTAGTTCTCTAACATTTTAAAAAAGAAATTATTAAGAGTACTTTTTTCGGCGACTTCCTTTCAGTAGGTTTTTTTTTTTGTAAAAACTTGGAGTGTAAGTAAAATACCAGAGTCGAAATCTAGGCCTCGTCACTAACGAATAATATTAACACACACAATATGGGTTATGAAAGAAACTGGTTTTTAAACCTGACTAAAGCGTTGAAATAACCAATTAAGTAAGCATTGTTAAGGGTTGTGAATTAAATTTTATTTTCCTGCGCATTCCTTTATAACGTACATAAATACCTATTACCCTAAAAATGACAAACAAGTTGTAAATCATTGTTCAGTGCTGATGTACAAAAAAATATTAAAAGTTTTGAAAATAAAAAAGAAAATTATTGAGATTCGCCAAAAAATAAACTCGTTTGATTTAGAGTTAGAGTAAAAGAATTAGTTTTGAGATGTAGTGGAGTTTTGAAGTTCGAGGACAACAGTAAATTTCAATGAGTTTATATTGATTCCGTTCGATCGTAATTTTTTTATTGTCATTAGTGAATTGCTTAAATGTGGAATATTTTTTTCAGCCTAATTCATCAATTAAGGGAGCTCAATTCATTCCCTGACCACTTATTAAGAGAATTATTATCCGATATATTGATAAAAACAGACGTTGAACGCTGTTTCGTTATTGTAGCCGATGAGTGGTACGATAGTATTTATGAACACTCTTTCTTTCAATATCCACGGAAACCATTAGCTCATTTTTATATAAAAATTCAAGATTCAGAAGACCTTAAAGCGCCTGGTTATCAGACGGTTCGAATATTGAAACAAATTAGATCTTATAACTGCGACATACACATCATAACATTGCTCAATGGATTGCAAGTAAAACGTTTTTTGTTATTTTTAAGAGACTATAGAGTTTTAAATACCAATAGAAAATTTATTTTCCTACATAACGATGTGCTTTTTGAAGAAGACATGACGCATGTGTGGAGCAATATGATATTCTCGATATTCATAAAACCCACGGAAGATTATAAGAGGTAGGTAATAGATTTCAATCAATTAAAAAATGTCTACTTTCTTTGTATATATATGAATTGTTCATATCTGCATTTATATACATACATACATACATATATTATTTGGATGGACATACGATTTAGATTTATAATATCTGCTGTTGCTTTCCCAAACATCTTGAGAGGTGTCATAGTTCCGAAACAAATATTTGTTTGGTCGAAAGAAAACCCTATAAAGAAATCGATTTCATTTCCGAATACGTCGTCTAATTTAAAAGGTAAATTGACACTTACGAAAAAGATATGTGTATCGAATTTACAATTGGTAGTTGTTTAGGCTTCAAATTACCAGTAGCGGTTTTTGAACATACACCTATGGTTACATATAGCATGAAAAGCGAGACGGTTAAAAAATATAGAGGTCTTGAAGTGGAAATAGTTAGATATTTAGCAATTGCGATGAATTTTAAACCACAGTTTTATGAGAGTCCTAACAGCCAAATTGAGCGCTGGGGAAGACAGTTACCAAATGGTACATTCACAGGTCTAATAGGTGAACTGGTAAGGAAATATATGAAGTTATTATCTTAAAAATCAGTGTCGGAAAGTGTAAATAATAGAAAACTTTTTCAGAAATCAAACTCAGCAATAATTGCAATTGGCGACTTGCACGTTTTCGATAGCATTAATTCAATAATTGACTTCAGTAACCCTCATAGTTATGAATGCTTGACATTCCTTACACCGGAATCTTCCGAAGACAATTCATGGAAAACTTTTATACAGCCATTTAGCGGGAGCATGTGGGCTGGAGTTTTACTATCGTTATTTTTGGTTGGAACACTATTCTATGTTTTATCTTTTTTACATGCTACATTAGTACGACAAAAGTCTCCAAATATAACCTCGCGAACATTTTTTAAATTGTTGCGTCACCGTAAACACCCACATCAGTTAACAACAAACACTTATCATGACGTAAAGTTTCGTCGTTATCTTAATCAAATGGTAGTATTTGTTAAAACAGAAGATTTATTTGATAGTTTTGAGAATTGTATTCTTCTAACTTATTCAATGTTAATGTATGTTTCTTTGCCACGAATGCCGAAAAATTGGCCATTGCGAGTCCTTACTGGATGGTACTGGCTGTACTGCATTTTAATAACGGTGAGCTATCGTGCTAGTTTTACAGCAATTTTGGCCAATCCTGTACCACGCATCACAATCGATACTTTGGAGGAATTAATGCAGAGTCGATTGACTTTAACGGTAGGTTCTGTAGAAAATAAGAACCTTTTTGAAAATGCTTTCGATGAAATACTTAAAAAACTAGGAACAAAAACAGACATAGTATCGGATATAAATGGAATTGTGAGTATTAAAGCAATAACATATCGATTAAGTAAATTTACGGTAGATTGATTTCAGACTTCCAAAATTGCTAACGGTGGGTATGCGTACTACGATAATCAATATTTTTTACAAAACTTACGTCTGATTGCAATCAAATCAAAAAAGGACGATGATGTTTTACATATTATGAGGGATTGTGTTGTAAAAATGCCTGTTGCACTTGGCTTAACACGTAATTCTCCCTTAAAACCATCAATTGATATATATTTGCAGCGATTAATGGAAACTGGATTATTAACTAAGTGGCTCCATGATACGGTACAACATTTTCCAAAAGAAGAAGTAGTACCCCCCGAAGCACTGATCAACCTACGCAAATTTTGGGGTTCCTTGGTACCTTTAGCAATCGGTTATATTTCTAGCCTTCTAGTTGTATTTTTTGAACATTGGCATTTTCGCAATATCATATGTAAACATCCACTGTACGACAAGTATAATCCGAAATTATATTATAACTTTATAAGAATATTTTCACACAATCGGTAATTACACGGTGCGCCAGTCAAAATTCACCCACCTAATGACATAGTGTAGATTGTGAGTTTGGTAGAACTAAAAAAAATATTTTTTTTTGGAAAAGGGGAGAGATGAGATACATAAACATATAGTTCAAACTTGCATGTTATGAGTTTTGATCGGATAAACTAGGAAAAAAATGATTACTTTCTTATCCTTTCAAGTTTAGCCATTCTTAATTGCAAACTTTTATTAAAAAATTGGAAATAAGTGGTGACACTCTGAAAGTGTAGTGAAGTGAAAGCCAGACAATAATTACAGTAGTTGTCATTTAAAGAGTATAACCTTCGTGTTATATTTTTTTATGTCATCTTATCAAATGAACTTTCAGATTATTTCGAATGTTCAAAATTTTTGATGGATCTTGATTATTTACCTCAAAATGTATCAATTTCAATGTTAGGGCAACTACCAGAAGTCAGCTAATATTTGTGTTTTTTGCAAATATTATTTCGCTTTGAGCAAACATTGGCCAATTTCTGATGGCCCATCAAAATTCTGAAAACTTTTGAACCGAAATTTCATTTGAAAAAAATTTATATGAAAAATATAACACGACTACGGTACTACGGTAATTTTTGTTCGATTTAATCAAACGAAGTGTAATTTTCTTTAAAAGAGAATGCACTCCACTTATATTATATTTCTTAATTAAAGTTTGCTACTATAAATGGACAAACTTGAAAAAATATGAAAAAATCGTATTTGCCAAGCTTACCTTATCAAACCCCATATTAAGTGGAATAATATATACATATATATATGTATACCGTTTCAAAGGCCCATCCCTCCCTTTTCTAAGAAAGTTTAAATTTGAGATATTGGTTCAGAAATGTTTGTGTAAATCAACAAATTTGTGCACAAAGTGCAAAATAACATTTTTTGTCAAATAAAACACGTCTGGAGGGTTCAATAAATATAAAAAAATATTTTTGAGTTCTATTCAACAAAACTCACAACCTACACCATGTCATTAGCTAGGTGTATTTAATTTATAATATATTAAATATATATACAGTTATTACCTTAAATTATTTCTCGAAATCATTATGTATTATTTTCCAAAGATCTAGTCAGCTTAACGACATTAACAGCACGCCACAAATACGCATTCTCGGAGTAGTAAGTGCACTACTTGAAACAAACATATTTAAAAACAGATATTCGATAATACCCCCGATTAATCTTGAGTCTATTTTTAATAATAAGTTTATTTATGTGCGAAATATTACACAGAAAGCTTAAATAATATAAAACATAACTGCACATTGTACACAATAACACAACAAAAATACTAAGATTTATAAATATAATAAATTTAAAGGAACGTATAAATATAATTAAGAGATATATTTATGTATAAAAGTAGTAATTAAAAAATAAAAGATACTGATCCAATAATATTGAAAAGAAAATTTTAAAATACACAATTTTTACGTTTTAACTTTACGACCATGTTTTCCAGGATATTTTCCCCGATCATGACCATTCTGTTTATTTTTACAAGTACCGTTTAGACGTAAATTACCATTAGATTTTGAACGCGATTCAAATAAAACATCTGAGTCAGTCTCTGAATCCGTTAGAGACGTTGCACGACCATCTAAAATGGATTGATGAGTATTTACATTTAATATTGATTTATTTTACACATACAGTTTTGGGATTCTTCATCCTGAGTTCCAATTAATGAGTACTTTTGTACCTTTGGTCTGGAACGTGGTTTTTTCGACTGCCTGCAGGCCATTGCGATGGCCCAGAACAAAGCTGATAATAATAGGAACAACACTATAACTCCAACAAAAACATAAAGTACCGACCAATCTGAAATAAGAAAATAATTTCGTCATTATTAAAGTTCATATTCTAATGTATTGTTGCAAAGACACTTCAGAGAAAAGTATATTATAGAAAAAAACCAAGCAAATTTAATAATAACAAAGCAACAAAGAAATTACAAGCGAAGAGACATATAAAGATCAAATTACAGTAACAAAACTACATAGAAAGTCTGCTAAAAATAGCAATGAAAAGAATAACAATAATAAATTATTTAATAAGTCTTTTCTGGAAGTTGAGCCCAAGAAGACAGTGGAGCTGCTGTAGAGATGCCCAAGAAACAAACGGTGTGTTTTCATCGGATAAACCGTAGAACAATACTACGACAGAGTGTCTTAAGCAATTTTAAAAGGCAATGACAAAGGTGATACATAAAAAATAGAAGACTCTGTAGGTAGTATGACGAAACTTAGAACCGATGTAATTGGAGGGTTTTTAGGCCCAAAGAAAACTTTTAAGGTTGATGTAAATGAAAAGTTGTTTGTCTTTCAAGTGAAATTATCAATTTAAGTGTATTATATTAAATTTAAATAAACAAAGCATTTATTTAAATAACAACAGATAAAAGTAAAGAATTTGAAATTGCAATAAACGACTTCACAGGAAATAATTGTTACATTATATATATCGCCGTAGTTTAGTAGGTAGTGCGTTGGCTTATTAGACGATAGGCCACTGTTCAAATCCCCGGGCAGACATCAAAAACGAAATATGAAAAAATATTTCTTCGACGTCTTTTCTCAGCAGATTTCTGGCAAGAACTCTGAGGGTAAATAAAATTGCCATGACAAGTTTCTCAAAAATCTGTCGTTCGGAGTCGACTTTAAACTGTAGGTCCCGCCACTCATGTATAAAATTAAATTTAAATTAACACACACAACATAAGTGGTGTGAGAAGCTAGGCCGTAGTTCTGACTGAAGGGTTGTAATGGCCAATTATGTATTGCTATATATGTATATAGGGTTAGCCATCTATTCTATCACACAATTCAGTATATTAGCTCCACTGAACGTAATCAATCGATTTACGCTTGAGGAACGTTGGGATTTATTGATAAATTTATTTCGCAAACATCGTGCATGTACATTTTGCAAAAAAAATATCTCCTTTTCGATTGAAACTCATTTTTATCTTGGCGGGTACGTTAATAAGTAAAATTGCCGTATTTATGACTCAGAAGACCCACTTGGTCTTACAGAAGCTAATACACCCATTACGAGTGACTGATGAAAATGAGGACGGCGTAACCATTACGGCCAATTGAGACACCTATCGCACCATGATAACCGATTTTTTTGTGCCCTTCATGGTATTGGTGTGAACGATGTTTGATCTCAGCAGGATGCCGTAAGAAACTACGATTTGACTCCGTTGGACTATTTTCTGTTAGACGCCGTTAAAGAAAAGTGTTATACCGGGCCAACAGTAGCAGGCATATAAATGAAACAATATTCCATTTCTAACCGGAATAGTTCACAATAAAAGAAAATTTGGTTAATTTTTAAACCATTTTTGTTTAATTGTATTTTTAAATTTAAACGTGAAAATTTAGTATACTTATATTTGTAATTAAAATTACGAATCTATGGATTTTAATGCAAATATACCACAATTTTTTCAGTGGTTTCTTTGCTAAATGTAATAAGTTTCTTACTTTGCATACAAAATCTATTAAACAAAATACTAAACTTTAAAAAATTAAATTAATTTTTACATACCGCAATTAGCCTCCTCGTATCCCAAAAAATATCCAAGTGATGGCATCCAAAATGCTTCGCAGAGGCATGATCTTGTGTCGTCATTACAAACACCGTGATTAGAACATTTGTTTTGACATATTACTGTCCTCACATCAGCAAACACAGTGCCTAAAATTGACGCATCCCGTTGAAGTTTATCTTTGAGCAAATGCTCAATCACTAAGCCATCCATAGGTTGATTTTTTCCGCCATCTTCTAACTATGTAGGAAGGATAATTTTTTTAATTTTTTGCAGCGGCCAAATGGTTGAAATCAATTATTTTGTAAAAGCTAATCAGCTCTATTTAAATATCAAAACATTAAAACTAACTTCTTTATTATTCAAAGCAACTAAACTGTAAAATTGATTTCTACCACAATTCTCATAAATTCATATATTTACCTGTACATAAAAAATTAGAATTGCAGCATTTGTTTTTAAGTCATGTTGTAATTCACGCACTTCTATTTTCATATCGCCAAGCAGCAGACCAATTTTTTGCACAATTGTGTTTAAAGCAGAATGTGTCAGCATTGAAATATTTGTAGGCAATGTCAACTGGATAAGGTGTAGTAGCATAGGATCAGGATGAATAAACACACTAGCTGTGTCAGAACTGGACAAGCCTTGCTCGTCACTGACAGTTAGTTTAAATACATAACGTCCCGAAACGAGGTTTGTTAGCTTAAATAAATTTAACATCATCTAGATACTTTACTGAACATAAATAATTCATTGCAGTATACTAACTATCATTACGGGTCCATTATCAGAATCGCCGACAACTTGACCCACTGCAAGACTAGCGTCCTCTCTGGTCCACTTATATTTTACAATACCCAAATCATCGGATGACAACGAGCCGTTAAAAAAAATAGCAGACACAGGTAATGTTATACTTTGATCACCGCCTGCATTCGCAACAGGAGCAGAATTTTTTTCCTGTACCACTTTTATCCACATGCAACTGGCAGCAGTGTTGTTACTTTCATCAGAAACTATTAGTTCGAATTCGTAGAGACCTAAAGTAAGTCCAGTGGCATTTGCAATCTAAAATTTATAAAATAATTAAATATTTTAAAATCTATTTATGGACTATACTAATACCGAATCATTCGAATTTAAGATTGTAGCCTTATTAGGCCCAGTAATTTCTCTCCAATTATACGTCCTTATACCGATGTCATCACTAGATCCTGACCCATTTAACATTACCCAATTTGTAGGTAAATTTATTGTCTAAAATACTTATAAATAAATTTCAATATTTATTTTAACTGTACTGTATATTTTACCATATTCGTTCCAACAACAGCTACAGGTGGAGAATTTGTAGGAGGTTTTACAAATACATGCACTTTTGCTGTACTAGATTGACCGCTACCGTCAGTTACCTTAAGTACAAACGTATACATACCCTCTTCTAAATTAGAAAGTTGAACGTACGGTGTTCTTGTGTTTTGCATGTCTACGGCCTTAGCTTCGTCACTAGCATCTTTAGTCCACTCCCATGCCACTATTTCATGATCATCTGAACTGGCAGTGCCGTTAAGAGTCACATTATTATTTGGTAAGTATAAAATAACTGCATCTCCAGCATTAGCTACAGGTGGATAGTCTGTACCTTTTAAAACGGTTATTGTAGCCGTAGTAAAATTTGTCACGTTATCAGTATCCGTCACTGTCAATTTAAATGTGTAATTGCCTGGTGATTTAAGATCAGTCAATTGCAAAGTGTTGACCTCCGGTAATTTCGGTTGATAACCAATGGGACCAGAAACTACTTCCCAGTGCCAAGAGACAATTTTGTCGTCATCTGTACTTCTGCTGCCATCCAAGATGGCGTTTGTTGTAGGCTGCCTGATAATTTGTTCCTTAGGCGTTATTATCACTTGTGGAACACGGTTTATTCTTTTTTCAGGAAGAACCGTTACATTTGCCATTGCTTCGCCAAAAGTACCATCACCGGTAACGGTTACTTTAAATGTATACAAACCTTCCGATAAGTTAGACAGTTTTACTTTTGACTGGCTTTGATCGGAAATTGTACCATTCATAGGACTTTTCGGCTGATTAATTAGAGTCCATAGGTATTTGTATTTCGTGTTGCTAGATTCTTCATCAGGTACTGTAAACGCCGCCAATGTTACCTCCTTTTCTGGTAAACGCACTTCTTTTGAGACCACTGAAACCATAAGTTTTTTATTACTTTCAGTTTTAGGAGTTGGTTCTGAATCAGATTTTAGCTGCGTTGTTGCTTCATTAGAGCTGCCCGCTTCTACCATTAAATTGTGCGTTGAACCACTTTCGTCTATTAAACTGTAGTCCATAGAGTCTGAAACACACACACGTAAATGATTGCGTACATAACCACGACTACATTTGCATATTCCTGTATTAACGTCAGCACGCACCGCGGCGCATACTTCATTAAGTGGACACCTGCCTTCATTGCCAGAGCCCACATCTAAACTACAGGTAATGTAGTTTGCCATAGATCCCGTGTCAGGAGAAAAATTTGATCTGTAGTACGTCATGTCTTCAGGCAAAGTGCCACTATTATCATCAATGGGTGACGACAAAAACAGCTGTTTCATCCTTTTTTCAGCCAAAGGAAAACTATCATCATCGTCATAATTACTACTTTCTGGCCCTGATCTTGTAAAATAGTTAATCTTGTGCGGTTGCTTCCAGAAATTTAACGAATTAATATTTTCATCTGCTTCATCTACTGTCAGCATTTCGTTCAAATTTTTTGAGCCCTTCAATAAATCCAACCACGATGATTCCTTCTTATGGTCATGTGCTTTACTCACAGGATTTACCAAAACCATTTGTACGCGCTCCGTTAAACTTCTTCGCTCCTTTGGGAGACAAGCTTCATTACTAACACACTTTACATGATAACATTTCCTTTTATACATAAAAACTACGTTGCAAGTATTATTTCTACCTTTTTCACAACAGCCTTCTATACATAATCGAAGATCAACCTCTTCTTCAGTTCTATCATTCGCATCAGGTGGATACTTCTCAAAAACACCAGCCTTAAACTCATCGCGTGGCATCGCGCTCTCAAAAACATATCGCACCATATTAGGACATAAGGCTGCCAAATCTCCATCACCAGCGTTGCGGGTGTTCACCGGAGTGTGAACTCTAAGAGAAGGTTCAAGTAGTAACGGCGAACTTATTGTAGTAACTGCAGTCTCTTCGCCAAAAGCCAATCCAACACAAATCATCATTAGCAGTAGCAAACCACTTTTTTTATAACATTGAAATTCCTTTTCCTTTTGCATATTGCTGGACAAATTAAATCAATATTTACAACAAAAAAAACTGTACAAAGCAAATTTGTAATTTTACTTTCAGTCTTTTGTAAAAGATGCAATTTAAAGCATTTTTACGCTGGATAACGTTATTTCCTTTCTTGTTACAACATCAAAATTTTTTATGACTTTTTGTAAGCACTTGGACTTTTTGTAAATTTTCGAATAAAAAGCAAAACCAAGCAATGAAAAATAAATCAACCACCACTCACATGAAACGACATTCGCTTAACAGCTGGAGAAAAAGCCGTTATTACACTCTCCTTTAAAAAGCATTTATTGGGTATAATAATTAATGCTAGATTTTTCGCTTTATAACCAAATCTCTACATATTCTTTAGAATATGAATGATAACAAAGAACAGTCTGTAATTTAATTTCTCATTATGTAATTTATATTACATAAAATTATTTCTATATAATCAGATATGGTATTTTTTTACCATATTCTTGAAATGAAAATTTTACATATACATATGAAATATAAACCTCATATTACATATGATATTAGTAATTTATTTCATTTCAATATTAATGTATTAAACTAATACTAATACGCTAAGCTGCGGTAACAGCCATTATTAAATTTTAAATACAAATAATTTATCAAAAATCATTTCAGATAATTTTTAACGATGTTAGCAATCAAAAGTTTTCCTTTTTTCAATATGTGCTTATTATATATATGTATACTGACAAAAGAATGGAATTTTTTCATTTTAATGTTCTAATCAGACGAAAATTTAAAATCTTATTAAGAAATTGGCAAAAAATGTGCACAGTCAATTAACTGTTGTTAAGATTTATGTACATAAAAATTAAAATAAAACTTAATTCAAAATAAACTAGGGACCAAGAAAAATAACTAAATAAAAAAAATATAAGTTCTCATGATTAATATTTTTTAATATTAGATTTACCCTTCACTTCAGTCAATTTTCGTAATTGCTTAAAACATTGAATGAACAGGAAAAAAATTGAAAAAAATATTTAAAAAAATATTAAAAACACATAAAATAATGGTATTTATGATGAGTTTTTATATATGTAGCTATTTTTCGTGCAGAATTATAATCGTAAACACCGAAAAAGTGAATAGTTTTAATTTTATTTTAATTTCTGAATTATATAGTTTTTTTTATAGTTTTAAAGTACGTAAATGACGCAACAATGCATATTAATAAACTGCACAAATATTTTGACAATTTCTTAAAAAATATTTAAATTTTCTTTCGATTTATGTGTTTTAATAAATTTTTGAAAAAAATTCCATTGTTTTGTCAAGCACTGTACACATGTGTATATACAAATAATAATTAATACAGTACGTATAGCGCAAAATGAATTGTCCGCATCTTTATACAGCATCTGTATGCACCAAGTGAACTTAAATAATGCTCTTTACTATTGAGATATTAAATTAATATACTTCTAAACACCTCCTTTATCGTATTTGTGTTTGTTTATAGCAAACATTATAGTATTATATACGAAAATGTACGTATATTAATGAAGAAGAACGAAGAACTTGATTTTCAAAAAGAGTTGAAGACGCTACATATGTACGTTAGTACAAAAAAATAATTGAAGCAGCTTCAAGCCTACATGTAACTAACATAAACTGGAATTTTGTTAAAATAATTTTCATGTTGTACATATGAATCAATATATGAACTCATGATGTTACGTACGTTTGTATGTTTGTTCGTATGTATTCATAAATACATGTATAGATATGGACACATCTGCATATGCATATGCATAGATCCAGTAACGTACTTCACCTAAGCCCTTTACTACTCAGAAGTTATCAGTCACAATTGAACTGCCAGTGAGAATTACGATGTTTTAAACAAGTACGGTTGAGGAAAGCTTTTTGTACTATGACATCCTTTAAATTGATCAAGAAAATAATCGTTTTGTCGATATTATATGTTTTGATACGAGAAATCCAAGGGACTCGAACTGATGAGTCTAAAAGAAATGAAACTTCTGATGCTCGTACAATTTATGACCAACGTCAAAATGGCAAATACAATATACATGTTGTTATTAAAGATGTAGCGATTATTGAAATGGACCAAAATGGTATTTCAGAAGTAAGTAATTGAATTCGCACATGTGTACAGGTGTTTGCATCGGCAATACTGATTTAGTCAATCAAAATGAAAATTTTAATGAAAAAAATTTCTGAAATTTCACACAGATGAGGTGAAAAATTTCATAATCTAACTTTTCAATTTCATTTTTACCAAGCAATACCTAATTGCAGCAGTCCTTAAAATTAATTGTTTCACTTTTTGGACAATTGGTTGTAACTGTTACATATGTAATGTAAAATGTAAAATAGTGTTTTTATGGATTTTATAATCGAAGTTTTAAATGCACTTTATACCTTAATCTACTTCAGCAAACCTACAACGATGATGACTATTATTATGATGAAGACGACTTAACGGTTAAGCCCTTAAAACCCACCGTAACTACCCTCAAGCCCTTGTATTCGTCATCTGTTTCAACTACTCAGACTACAATATCTTCTATAAAAGAGCAGAACGACGAAAACAGCTCATCACCTTCTTTATTAAGCACATTATTTCCTATTACGGAGTCTCACAACATACGAAAGGATGATGAGTATTATATGCCAATCGTAAACATTAAAGCACGCAGCAAGGTAGAGCCTATATACGCCATTGAGGAAACCCAAGGCATACAACACCAAGCTCTATTAAGACAAGGCATATACATACCAAATGATGAGACTCAAAAAAAAACGAATTCCAAAATTTACAAGCTCAGAATGCATCACTTTCAGCGATCACAAATTCCACAAAATAAACGCTATCATTCGAACCAATATAAAAAGTCGAGATCTAATTGTCGTGAAAACATATCTGCATCTGGATCTATATTGTAAGATTATTTTATTTTATTTACTATATTGACTTAAGTGATAATATTATCTACTTTCATTTTAATTTAAGAAATCGTCTTCTTGGTATGTTGGTTACTTTACCTTTCAGGAGAGAACAATATCACAGCAATAACTAAAAAATTCATCATAGCGCAGTTAGCTTTGCTTCGAATAAAATTTTTAATACATACATTTTAGTACATAAAACTTATTTTATTTTTACTTTTTTTGCTACAATTCATTTTAAACATGTTTACGATTAAAATTTTTGTTTTTATTAAATAAAGTTGTAACAATAGTAATTAACTTAACGTGAATATTTAATACGCATTTCGCTAGTTATGGAATTTAACACAGTTATTTGTATTAAATGTAATAAAATTTTTAATTTTTTAAACAAGTTACAAAGTTTTTACATTACAAATGTCTTATACAACTAACAAATAAATATGAGTACATATTTAAAAAATTTAAATACACAAATTTAATGGAGAATACCAAATTTACATATAAATATATATAAATACTTTATCAGATATGTATGTACATTATACATTATTATTATATATATATATATATATATATAATATAATATAATTTAATTTAAAACCAAGCAAAATTAACTCAAACAGTAATAGACTAAGATATAGATTATTATTTAAAAACTTTACTTTTATATGTAACACTCAGTTGCGCGTCAGTTGTATTGATTGCCATGTGAATATTATTAAGAAAAAATAATTTGTATACATCCAAGCTATACAATTAGTGTCTCTTATGACTACTCTGGAATGGGACTATTAAAATAAAGTCGACTCGAAATATATAATTAGATATTATTCGAAAAATGTATTAAAAACATTTACTTTATTTAAAATATATTATAGAAATTTCGTTTATTAAAAAGTTAAAATAATTTATATACCTCCAAATTGCCTAATTTTTGATCATGGCGGTCTAACCAAAATGTTGCTGATTAGTGCTGATTATTTTATTACAGCAAAATATATTTAACACGCAATAATGTTTAACTTAAATTTACAACTTTTCCTTTATTGCATAGACTTAAGGAATTCCAGATAAGCCAGTACAACTTTGCCTCTGTTGTTGTTGTAGCATATTTGCCCGAAGTCTTTGCTGTTCGAGTCGTTGTACAGAAGCTGTGAGATGTGAATTTTCAACATATAAATCTTTGACTAAGATATCGGCATTTTGTAAACGTTGAACTTGTTCGGCTATTAAAGCACTTTGAGCCTCTAAACGACCATGTAAATCATTTAGTTCTATTTGATGATGTCTCCAAGATTCTGAAATTGTATATTATTTATACAGATATGGAATAATTTATTATGAACAACAATAACTCTTACGTTGCATTATTGACTCTGTATATTGCTGCTGTTGTTTAATGACATTCTGTAAATGTCTGTTTTTTAACTCCAATTGATTAACTCGTTGTATTAACGATGGATGAGATGTGCGCTTTAAAATACATATATATCTTCATAAATATATGTTCTTTTAACATAACTGCAAACTTACCGCATAGGCTTTTTCTAAAACTGGTTTAGCTTCATGCAGTTGTTGTAATTCCATAATTAAGCCGTCTCTTTGCAATGCTAAATCCTTAATTTGTTCCCTTAAGGATATTTCAAAATATTTTAACCGTTTAAGCTCATCTTTTAAAACACTTGGTGTTGGACTAGGTGAGTTATTTTTCGTACTTGTATTAGATTTAATTGCTGACTGTATATTTCGTTGATGAACACTATTATTTGAGTGAATGCTATGGGTTTCAAAACTTTTTCCCGATGCAGTGGATGATGTTTCACAATCTGCAATATCACCTGCTTCAGACTGCGTTGACTGTGCCTGAGATTGATTGGGCTTTTCGATAGGAGACTGGTGTGACTGATTTTGTGGTGTGGTACTGAATATAGTCGTTTCAGAAGTCGACAAGTTGATACTAAAAAAAATAACGATAGATATCGATACAGAACGATATATATACATACATATGTATATACAGATATGGAAACTTATTCAAAAATTAATTTATGTGGTCTAATTTGATAAAAATTTTAAAATTTTCTTTAGAAATTGTTAAAATATTTGCGCAGCTTACTGATAAGCACTGTTATTAACATTTATGTGTTTTAAAAAATTAAAAAACCATATACATAATTCAAAAATTAAAAAATAAGACTATTTACTTTTTCGGTATTGACAAAAAAACAATGGCAATTTTTACTATTCTGCACGAAAAGGGACTAAGCAAATTTTGATAAAAAAAATTAATAAAATTAATATTATTAATTATCGTTATTTTATGTTTTTACTTTTTTCAGTATTTTTTTTTAAATTTCTTGGTAGGAATACATTTTTTATTATTTTTAATAAGATGTCGCCTGCTTTCATTGTAAACCTCATTAGTAAAACTAAGTTTTTTTCATCAAACTTAATTAAACTGTTAAAGATTGTAGTTTTGATTATATCTCAAGCGTGTTAGAAATCCAAAACGACAAGATGATGAGAGCAATTATTAAGGTACGGCAAACGATTTCAAATCTAACTTTCTTTTCAAGTTTATCTAGAGTACTTTTTTTTAAAGTAATCGATTTGAATATTAATTCTCCGATAAAATTATTGATTTTATTTTTAAGCTTGAGATAATTTTTTTGTATAAAATTTTTATTCATTGAACATTTTCATATTTCATTGTATTTTTTGACTTTTCTAATTTTAATAACTAGATGTCTATAGTTTCGAGCAATATGATATGTTTCTTTCTCAAAGTTCATCAAAAATTTTTCGGGTAATATTTTGTTACTTTCTAAATTTAAAACACACTTTTTCGAAATATTATATATTTTAGAATTAAAAAATATATTTTTTTATATATTTCCTAATCGAAACGTACTCTTAAAATTTGGGATGTGTTTCAATGTGTTCGAATTGTGAAGTTTATGTGTTTCGTCTAAACTCATCTTCAAACTTAAACTATGGGTAAATAATATACTCACCGTACGGTCTGATTGCACACAGTTGTTGACAAATTTGTTTCTGAAGGCTGACAAGTTTTAGATGGTTCATGTATCGTACTTTGATGCCACAAATAGCTTATAGGTGAATTAGCAGGACTACTTATTTCTGCTAAATTTGAATTATTAGCTACAATTTCGGGCTTCAACTCATATGCCCCTGTTATAATTTCAACACTTTCTCCTAGTCTTATTTTTAAGTCTTCGATTTCGTTCTGTAAAGCTTCTATTTCTTTAGATTTGTTCTCAAACATTTTACGGGCGTTTTCCCGTATTTCTTCGGCTTCAGCTTCCAATTCGGCATACTGTTGTTCAAGTAAATCTTTTTCCTCAATTGGAGACAGACGACCGTCTTTACTAAATTGCTCTTCATATTCTCGTACCTTCTCCATAAGTTCTGTAAACTTTTTGTCACTCTCTTGCTGCTCCTCTTCATAAATTTGTCTTTCCTTTTCAAATAAATTCCTTTCCTCTCTAAGTTTAGCTTGCCAGTAATCTTCACAGTCCTCATAAGCTTTCTGCATTTGTTCAAGGCTGGCTTCAAGTTCTTTGCAACGGTCCTCAAATATGGGTAAGGATGTTGATATAGCTGGGACTTGACTTTGTAATTCATCTTTAGCCTGCTTAAGTTGTTCTTCCAACTCTAAAATTGTTTTTTTAAGGCTTTCAATCTCACTTTGGTCTTGTGCAGATGATTTCCTTTGTGTGTTGTGTAACTCAGAATTAAGGGCCATCCATTCACCACTTGTGTCACTGTTCTCGCTGTAAATGTTAGTTGAATCATCTGTGCATTTTCTTAGTTTACCTAATCTGGGACTCTCCTCAATAAGCCTTGTTTTCGAGGGAGAATCACCTCTCCTCTTTATTGCTGTGCTAGAAGAATTTGTCTCATTTTCATCGATATCTTGGCTGATAGTGTCTTGATTGGCCGTAAGTTTTTTTAGTTTGGTTTTTAGTTTATTAAGTTCGTGATTTAAATTTTCTACTTCAGCTATCAATTCATCGTTTTTATCTCTGAGGTTACAATTGTCAACCTGTAAAGTAGAAATTCTTTTCAAAAGACGAAATACTTCTTCATCATCAGTAGACTTCTCATTTTGGTGTTTGCGATTATTTGAATGACTTGTTTCATATAATTCTGATAATTCGCGTTCCAACTTATTGTTCTTTTCTAACAAATCTGTAATTTGTTTTTGAAATTTTTGTTTTTCTCCTTCCATGTTCTCATTTTCTTTTCGGACAAGTTCCAACTCTGCTTTTAATTTAATTTCGTTTTGTTCGAATGATTTCAGCTTTGATTCCAATCGCACGTTTAGACTAGACCAGTTTTCACGATCACTAGATAATCGCGCTGTGAGATCTCTTACAATGCCGGCATGTCGTTGTTCTAAAAGTTTTATCTGAAACATGTCGATATTTTATTACTATTACAAAACAAAAAAGCGTTTAGCAATGTTAAATTACCTCTTTCTTCGTAGCATCTTCTAAAGAAGCATGCCTCTCATCAATTTCTGCTGCTAATAATGTAATCCGCCTGTTAGCGTCTTTATTATCAGCCCTTAGTTTTACGTTTTCGTCACGAAGTTGTTTAGAAAATTGCCTTAGATTATTAAGTTCTTCTGATTGTAGAACTAGACAGGCTTTCATTAAGGCAATTTGTGGTTCCTCTTCCAGATTAGGTATTTCTTCTTCCATTACTTTATTTAATTGAGCTATGTTAATCTCATCATTATCAAAGCCCAACGCCAGCAATATTCCCCTCCCATTTGGTATTGATGAACGTTCCCATAAATCTAAAACACTATTTATTGATAAAGTTTCAATCAATCCTGGTAATTCTGTAGATCAAAGATAATATATTTTGTTAAATGTTTTTCGAAAAATATGTATTTATATAAATGAGTGAAATATTCCATTTTATAAATAAAAGAGATATCTAATAAACCAGTTAAAAGAAAATTGGCTATTTTTCCTATAATAAAAAATATAAATGAATAATTAATTTTGTGTAGAAAATTTATATGTGCTTTGTAAAGTAGCCGATAATGATATGGAGTGTCGACAAATTATTTCTCTACAACTAGCCACTCCATAGGAGCGTGCATACCACCAGCCATTGTAATGTATATTATTTAATTCTCATTTAATTCGAATTAGAGGAAAGACAAACCTTTGGCTAAATGTCCAGATTTCGAATGATTTTTGCTTATCTCCCAGTCATAAGAATTCCAAACCGCGTGCATGGCAGATGAAAGATTTTTCAAACCTAAAGTTTAGATACATGGTGAAGTTGAAGGTGAAATATCCGATTGTTAACGTATAAAACACAAAACCAAAACCAATGAACATAAAAATAAGTTTAAACAGCGCTTTACATCACATGATTTTATTAAGCAAAATGCTTTGGTGCCTAGCGACACAGCTAATAATTTACAAAATGTATTGCAAATGAACCTAAAAAACTTATTTTTAGAATTGGTTAAAGTTCTTGATGAGTTTTCTTTCTAATTTTCCACATTATTTCAAAACGTTAAAAAAATACGATTTCAAAAAACAATAACTGAAGCAGAACGAGCATGAATAATATGCAATTTAAGTAATTGACATAATGAAGACATTAATTACATTGGATATCTAATAAAATTCGTTAAGTAAAACGCCGAAACGTATGCCCTGCAACTGTTATTTATTAAATTAAGCTCTATTCTATAAGTGGAATGCCTATAACGGAATATAATTTTATTTTTTAATTTGAGTTAAATTGCTTTATTCGTTATATTTCTGAATGTTGTATGTTGTATTGAATAAATATAGGTAAAACAATTATGTAGTGAAAGTGAATTAAAAGCTTTGATGCATTTGCAAAAAGAGAAGCAGAAATGTTTAAAAACTGTGTAGTAATACTTACCTAAAGATTCCACACTGCTGCTAAGCGTAGTTTTTGTTATTGGAATTGACAGATCTCTTCCTAGTTTACTTTTACTAGATGCTAATTTTGCTTTGTTTTGATTAAATATATTTTTTTGAGCAGGCAACGAAGCACACCTTTTAAGTTTGTTTTCTGTTACTATTGTATTACAGTACCTTCGCGACCCGGGAATATCTGTTTGTGACGTTGATCTTTTAACTTGCTGAACATTGCAACTGCGATGAGAATATATATCTTGTTCATCATTTGTATCATCAGAATCGGACATCAATTGATCACTATTTTTGTTTTGGTTATGAGGTCGAGATCTACGACCATATTTTTTCGTGCCAACTACTAATTTTGGTGAAACTTCTCGATCCGATATTTCTGAAGGACTGTCAACAATGAAAGTCTCTTGTTGTTCTGATAATACCAAGGCACGATCTGAAAAATAAAACACATCGTTTAATTCAGAATATTTAAAAATATAGGCTTTTTACTAAGAAATCTTACGGAAATAACGCGTTAATTGTTCCATAATAGAATCATTACAATTTTTCGTGTTTTTGTAAAAAAATGTTGTGCCCATAATTAGGTTTCTATTTTTTATTTATTTATTTATTTTTTTTTTTTTTTGCTTCAAATCACAACTTA
>QOCX01000177.1:0-218544 GCA_005959815.1 Sarcophaga bullata | reverse complement strand
CAACTTATGCATATCTTAAAGACAACTGATGACATTATGCTATGACTTAAGGGTATTTATAACAAAACTATGGGAGTTTTAAACAGGTAAGTAACTATTATTTGAAGCATGTTTCTCTATAATTTGCAAATGTAACTTCGGTATTTTAAATGAAATAACTTAATCTAAATAGGAATCAGGTAGAAATTTTCTATACTACCTGCTATTGGGTTATATTCTTTTATTAAAACAGCAATTAAGAAAGAAGTGTGTTTATACCCTTCAGGTAATTCCACTAATTTAGATATGCGACTCCATATTTCTATGAATAATCATTACAAATTTTTGTACTTATCGCTTTTCATTAATAATTTAATAATAATTAACAATGCACTATTAATCTGAAGTATCAATTAATAGGGATAAACTCCTGCTAAGAACTTTATCGATGAATTGAACGATTTAACAACTGTAGGCGTTAGTGGCCTCTATCTGATCATCACAGACAAAAATCGGTTCTTAGGAACCCTTATTTTGGACTTTGAGTTTTTCTAGATAGAATTTAATTAGTTAAAAGTGCATTCTTTTATAGTCAAAAAGTTTAATTTATTTTATCAAAATGGACGTAGTATTTAATATTGAAAGTGCTGTATCTTTACATTTTTCGTATTGAATGAAATATTTCTAAAAAAATTATATGTATAACACATATGTATGTAAATTACAGAGCTCATATTTGATATATTTCAAATTTCACTTAACGACTATAATAAAAATATACAACCTCAAAAAAGTACAAAGGAAAAATAAGAGAAACATTCACTTATATTATTATTAATTACATTACATATACATATTTTGTCATTACATCTCCTCAGTCAGGATTATGACCTAGCTTTTCATACCACTTATGTTGTGTGTGTTAATTTTATATATGATGGCGGGATCTACAGTTTAATGGCTACTCCGAACGACAGTTTTTGAGAAAATTTCCATTGTAATTTTATTTACTCTCATAGCTTTCAGAGTTCTGCTAAGAGGAAGTCGCCGAAGAAATATTTTCTCGTATTTTGTTTTGTTGGAGATGTCTTATCTGGGGGTTTGAACAGTGGCCTCACGTCTAATAAGCAATTACACTATCTACTAGACTACGGAGACTTCAATTAGAATACAATTTGTAATTGTATATTGGTTTTTTAGACGTGAGGCAATTTTTCCTTTCAGCAGATTTCTTGCAAAAACTCTGAGAGTAAATAAAATGGTCATGAAAAGTTTTTCAGAAATCTATCCTTAGAAGTCGACTGAAAACTGCCAAAATTACAAAATTTACAAAAAATTACAAAAAATTGTACAAAAAATAAACACACACAAGCGGTGTGAGAAACTAGCTGAAGGATTTTAATAACCAAAAATGTATGTATGTATTCTAATCTCTACACACAATTTAGTGTAACAGATCAGTGCCACTATCCACTAGACTATTAGGACACCCAAGAAAAATAAACATAACATCCAGTTTATTTAAAAATGAAGATAAAAGTAGATACTTAAAGGAAGAAATCTATATTTTTTTAATCCAACATTCCTAATATAATTTAATTTAGTTTTAAAGAATTTTTAAAATATTAGCAGATGACTTTTGTTAAAAGGTAAACTTCTGCAAATACTTAAAAAAACACCCGAACCCACAATTTACGGCTCAGTATTAACTTGAACTTGTAAGCATTTAGTAAATATAAAAAACTGATTTGTTATTTATATAAACCCTACTTGTTAAAAAAAATATATTATTTTCAGCAGGTGAATGTTTAGCAAAACTTTTGACTGTTTTTTATGAAATAATTTATAAATGAACATGCCGAACCTTCTTCACTGTTTGTCAGTATATATATAGTATATCTGATCTTATCTGTGTTGTATCGATTTTTTTCAATTTGACGTAATTTTTAAAACAAAAAGGAAAAGAAATTCTTTAACTAAATAAAGGCGAGTTTGTTAGTAATATTGTGATTATAGTTAAAATTGAACTTACCATCACAATTTTTTCCAATTTCTTCGTCTTCTATAATCTGTTTTTCCTTTTTTGTCCCTATTCCACAGCCAGTTGTACTTGCACCTTCTATTTCAGTACCAAGGAAGTTTAGCAAAGCTTCCTTGAAATTTTCAAAGGTAACATGTGATGTACGTCCTTCTTTTGCCAAATTTTCAATAAGCACTGAACCTTTATCGCGTAATTCAAGTTGAGTACACAAACGCCTTAAAGAATTCTCATCTAAAAAACCACACTGATTTGAATCGCAGCTCTGAAACATTTGATATAATTTGTACTCGTATGGGTCGGCAGAAAATTCCATTTTATTATAAAATATCCAAAGAATTATCGTGTTTTTCTTTCGTTGTATTATATTTGGAGAAATCAATAACAAAAATGGTAATATTGGTTTGTTCGATTTCGTTTTTAGTATATCTTCTTTCTGTTTATTTTTTACTAAAAAATTAAATAAAGGTATTCTTTTGGTACCGTTCGTTTTCTGCCTTCTTCATAACTTCTATATTTCCAAGTTGTTCTGCCGGCGGTGACCCCCACATGCAATTGTGATGACAATTTATAACGATGCTCTTAATATTTTTACAACTTTTTTACAATAATTAAAAGCTCGTCTTACGATGCACCCTATACTACGTGTAATATCTTTTAATTCGTAAAGTTATAAAAATTAATTTAAATTAGACAAAAAGCACGAAAATAAAATGAATACTTTGTTTTTTTTTTTTACTAACAGTGAAATTGATTATTTAATTGTGTGAGTGGATGTTTTCAATCTTCTTGTTTGTTTTCTTTGCTTTCAGTACTAATTTTCTTATGTTCGAAGTCTCCAAACCAAAATACAGCCCTGTGAATAATTTTATAAATAACACAAGGAGGGAAATTATATGATTTTAAGGCATTGAAATTAAATTTACATAAAAAACTACAATTTATTTTCTTAATCTAAACAAATATTTTAAATTGCATTCGAAGTTTTACGGTGTTAATTTGATGCATTAGATAGCACAAAGTAGACAGATCGTAAGTTTAGATATACGGTGTTTATTACTGGTAATTAAATTCACTATATATATTAAAACATTTTAATTAAATTTTTAAAATTTAAGGATACAACTGAAACTTTTGTTCGACTGTTACAACATATTGTTTGAGACACGCTGGCAACCAACTAACGCTTTTAATGAAAAACATATGCAGTGACTTCGCTTTTTGGATTCTTTTTGTCTCCTTATTCATTGTGGAGATTTTTGATGAGGAAGAAATAATATTTTCTTTAATTTTTTTGGTTAAAAAATATTGTTGTTTTATTTTCAATGCAATGGTTGCAATTTTTCTTAATAAATTGATCGTTTAAGTGAGTGCTAAAAGCTGCAAAGAACATTAATAAAAATATTAAAGTAAGAATTTCTCTCAGAATAGTGTGGTGCGAGTTTTTTCGCTACATCTGACGCGGTTTTGACAAACGGGAACTAATTCAAATATACGCAAACATTGCAATTCTTTTGCATAATAAAAGTAGATTACATCCGGATAACGTTCACTAAAATACTGGAAAATATATTATAATCCTAATGAATTCGTACATACGCCAGTCAGCGGTTCCAGCCGATCAAATGCACAGTTTTCTCAAGGACAAGCAGGCTTGGGAAAATGCTATAGCTCTGTATCAGGGACCAGATCCATTAGATCATTGGTGGAATTACATATGCTGGTATGAAAATCACGTTCATGGTGATCCTGATAACAAATTTCGGGAAACATTGGAGAGATGCTTAACACTTTACGAGCACAGTGATTATTATAAACAGGACGTGCGTATGGTACGCCTGTGGTTGAAGTATATTGATATGCAAAACAATCCATTGCATTTTTATCAAGTTTTGCACCAAAGAGGCCTGGGTAAACAAGTGGCGTGCTTTTACATTGGCTGGGCATTATATTATGAATCGGTTAATGCTTTTAAAGAGGCCGAAGCAGTTTATAATCTAGCATTTCAGGAAAAGGCTCAACCTTATGCGGAGCTTCATCATGGACATAGCAAACTAATTTATAATAAAACAATGCATGTCCAAGCACAACAACAGCAACAACAATTACAACTTACCCAGCACTCGGGCTACCAACATCAGCAACAACATCCTGTAGCTTTGCAATCGACGAACAATAGTAATGCAACAGTCCCAGGAGCGAGTATTGGATCAGGCCATGAAAATATTCACCAATCACAAGTATATCGACAACAAGTTTCCTATCATTCTATGGCGCAGCATAATTACCATCATCAACAGCAGCAACAACAATCGCTACACATAGCTCCAACATCCACAACATCCCTACATCACGAACAGACTCCGATAGCTCCACATCATACACATCAGTATCATCACCAGCCTACTGTTCATAATCATTACCCACCTCAAAATCAACAATTACAAGATGCAAGTCACCATATTCATGGGCTTTCACATCCACTTACGTCAGCAAATGTTCTTCAGGTAAAGCAGCAAACACAGGAGGTAAACTTACTCTCTTTTAACATTCTTAGTTCATTGTAGCTGATTTTTAACTAATAAGACATTATTTTCACAATTTAAAGTAGCTCTTTTTGTAGCATTTTTTTAAAACAATTTTTTTTGTTATAGGTAAATACGTCCACTGTATATAGCCCACAACATTCAAATATTCACCATTCCCACCAACAAGAAAGTATCAGTACCCAAAATGTTCTGCAACAACAAATCGAAAATAATCAAACGTTACAGCAAGAACAACATGGGTACAGTATCCCAATTGAACAACAACTACCAGCAGTAACAGCAAATGTGACAAGACAGCATTTTGATAAAACTTTGGAAGTGTCTGTTAAACGACAGGTTTTAAAACATAATCAACAACCAAATTCAGACCGGGAAATTGAAGTTACTGGTATAAAATTGCCGAAAAAGTTTTCTTCTATGTGTCGCAACAATCATGAAACGTGGCAGCCCGCATTATTTTTAGAGGAGCCAGACGACCCACAAAAAGTTTGTCACTATGCGAAATCGGCAGTATATCCACCAAATTTGGGTGCAGAGTTCAGCCCGGAAGAGATTAAAGCAAGACATTCTAAATATAAAATGAATGAACTGAATAAAAATTCTGAACAGCAAAGACGAAGTCGAGAAGATCGTCAAGCGCATCATCAACCTGTCCATGATCATTACGAAAAAGATTCAAAAAGCAGTGAATCCCAAAATCAACAACATCTTAATTCACAAATGCAAGAAATTGGAACTATAAAAAAAGAAACATTAAAATATCAACAACAACAGCAACAACATCAATACTACGTACAACATCAACAGATGTCGTTACATAATATAAATAACAACAATATGTATTATGAACAACAACAAAACCATGAAGCCCAAACACAATATCAGCAAGAACAGCAGCAACCAACTATTCAGAATCAGTCAAATCAACAACAATATCATATAAATCATTACGATCAAGAAAGATATCAACAAAAACTCAATAGCCGTAAACACGAACAGCTGCAGCATTGTTATAAAGACTACGAAAGTGATGAAGATCCAGAGGAAGATGAAGATGACGATGATCATGATAATGATAATGACAATCAAGATACGGAGGATGAACAGCTTTACGGTCAACAACAATCACATCAAAATCACAGGCATCAAATTCATCATCAATATCATCCACAATCGACATCAAATCAACAAAATATTAATTCTTTAGATGCCGAAGGAGACTTAGAGGATCAAATTGAAGCTTCTACAATTCGTTTTAGCATGCACACGCCTAACAGAGGCTCTCAAAACAAAACATTAAAAATAAAATTTAAAAAAGAACGACCTCAAACCGGTAGCGATACTACAAATGGCAATAATTACAGCGCTTATACAATTGAGAGAATATACCAGACAGAGGTAAACTGTAATTGAACATTTAAATATATATTTGTTTATGAATTTATTATTCTTTTATTTAGATCGAGTCGCCTTCTGCAGCCGAAAATATTATAAAACGTAATGGTAACAATAATAGTTTTCATCCCTATCTTTTGGGACAGACTTCCACACCAAAGACGTCGGTCAAGCGACAAAAAACGAAATTAAAAAAGCCTTCAAATAAATTTCAAATGCTGAATTGTACAAATAGTAATTCCTCATCTGCAGAAAATGGCCATTCATCTGTAACGCAGAAATCACTTGCCTCTATGGAAAATAGGACAAACAATCATCATACAGAACGATCAGTCCATAATGCCACATTTAATGATAATGCCAACTATTCATTCTCATCTGCAGTAGCATTGGACAACTCTAATTGTTCACTGAGCAATGCAGTTGGACGACTAAACTTCCGAGACGTAACAGCTTTAAATAGTTCCACATTAAATCAGACCCAAGTTGCTGATATCTCAACCTATCAAGAGAATTCATATTTTTCAACTCAAAATGATGATGAAGCAAAAGAACGACGTTTGTCTAAAGCTTTGGAGACAATAGAGAGACACATGGCCAAAGAGGCAATAGATCCCTTTAGCAGCGAATTATGTCGAGCTTTTCTTACGAAACTTGACTTTCCCGGTGCAAATGGAGAGGCTAGTAATAACTACAAAATTATCCAAACACCTTTACCCAAAATAGCTAATGCGCGTCAACTGAATCTTACGGATGGTATTCAATTTAACATAGATAAAGAAATTGGTCGCGGTTCCTATGGCTCCGTATATAAGGCTACGGATTTATCAACAGGAGCCGTTGTTGCATTAAAATTTCAAAAACCAGCCAATACTTGGGAAATTTACATATGTGATCAGGTACAGGTTTTACCCTTTATAGTATAAAAAAAATATTTTTTTATAAAAATTATTATATTTCAAGGTACTTAAACGAATTAAATCACCGAATATTCTGCCTGGTCTTATGGATATTTCAACTGCAATAATTGCACCAAATGCGAGTCTCATTGCTACAGAGTTTTCACCATATGGATCACTATTAGATATTAATAACAAAATAAGGCAAGCCACCACCAAAGTAATGCACGAATCATTGGTAATGCATTTCTCAGCACAAATTTGTAATATTATACATCACCTACATCAAAATAAAATTATACATGCCGATATTAAACCTGATAATTTCCTGCTAATGCGTGTACCTAGCACAGATTTGCATTTTCCCTCATTGCGCCTCATTGATTTTGGCTGTGCCATAGATATGACATTATTTCCAGAGGGCGACAAAACAAAGTTTCGCAAAGTTATACAAACCGATGGGTTTACATGTATAGAGATGCAGGAAGGTCGTTCATGGTCATACGAAACCGATTTGTTTTGCATTGCTGGTACAGTGCATGTAATGTTATTTGGCGAGTACATGCAGTTGCAAAAGCGTGCTGGCACATGGGATATCAAACAAAAACTGCCTCGATATTTAAAAAAACATGTATGGTCGAAATTTTTTAGCGATATATTAAACATAAAGCCTTCGAAATCTTTGCCGAATTTGAGCGAAATACGAAATATATTTGAAGAGGAAGCTTCAAAAATGGATTCGGAATTGCAAAAACAAATGCGTACTCTGTCCAATATCCTTCATAGACGATAACTTTTTTGTTTCTATAATAATTATACTTATTAATTAATATAAGACGGAATTATTCTCTTTTCTAGTAATGCAGTTTAACAATTTTATTTTACTTCTAATAATATATTTCTAATATAGGCAAACAATAAAGTCTATGTATATTTTTATACCCAATTCTGCTTAAATGTTTAAAAAGTTGTCACGAATTGAATATGTAAAGCGAGTATTTTTATTATAATTAACGACAACAATTGATATAATTTTGAAAGGGTGCAGAATTGTGTCTAATATCTCTTTTTCATTGCTTATTACTACAGATTTTTAATAAAACAGCATCTGAAGAAAATAAGTTTATGTACAAGATATAATTAAAAACAGCATTAGCACTTACATGTTGTTAACAAACATATACATACATACTACATCTATTAAGCCGACTTTTTTGTAAATAAATAAGACTATAATATATATCACTGAAAAGTTAAAATAAATAAAATATATTTAAAAATTACGTTTAAAATTACATTTACAGCTATTGTTGTTGAATGCAATTCTTTTTTCTTTTATTTTAGATAATTTTATTATTTTATTTTATTTGCGCCTTTATTAATATTACTTGACTTCAGTATGCGAGCTGAAGTGAAATATTATTTTTAAAGGCGTCTTGTAGTTGAAGATGATTAAACAAAACACTAAATGACGGTAATAAAAAAATCTTATAATGATAAAATAAATACCACTAAATTCGAACTACCGAAAACTGAGTGAGACTTCCTTTAATTTATAAATATTTTTGTAATCGCTCCTCTATCGATCGTCATTGTAAAAAAACAAAAGTTTTGATTCTTCAATGTTGATTCATTTCCTCCTATTATTAAATCAATATAAATATTAATCCTTTACTCAAATTACGAATTTCAACAGATCTATTTCACAAGTTTTAATTCAATTTAATTGTTGTAATAGTCATGTGAAATTAAATTAAATTAACGTACTTAAATTCATGTAATTAATTATTCTAACTTTTCTAATCCATCAGTTTACTCTATCCTTTAGTTTTCAAATTAAAGTAAAAGTAATATTCGATCATATTGCATGTACACATATGTAGAAAATGTTGAAAAAAAAAATTTATGCAGTATTGTTTAAAATGTATATATTTATATATATGTATGTAATACGTATGTATATATGTAAGTACATGCATAAGAAAGCGTATATTAAAGTAAATATTGCGCTTGACCCACTTTTTCCTACCCATCGTATGCAGCCAAAAACAATTGATGAAAAGAAAACTGCTAAAAAAGAAAATGTAATTTTCTTACACCAATAATGAAAGAAATCAAGTTTTCCTTTATGTACCATAAACAACCCAGTAAACATATTAAATTCAGTTAGCAGAGAGAAAAAACATTGAGTATTAAAATTTAAGAATTGAGTACAAGGCGGATCTTTTGTTTTGGGATTTTGTCATAAAAATTCTAGATCTCTTAAAAATATTAAAAATTAAAAGTTTTCTGTAGAGATTAAAATATACAATTTATAAATAAAATATTTTAAATTATAATTAAATATACAATTTACAATAAATTTATATTTTTTTATTGACCTTTTCTCAACAGTCATCTGGCAAAAGATCTGAGAGTAAATGCGTGATAAACTGAAGTTTGCGCCATTTATGGATAAAAATAACACACACAACCTGAGTGACGTGAGAGGCTATATCGTAATCCTGTTATTCATAGTACATGTATCGTTTTCTCGCAAAAACTAAAATTTGTCAAATTCTGAGTTAGCTCCCTTCAGAGGAACCAGTGCGAGACATGAAAAAATTTTACAGATTTATTATTAAATATCCTTCAAGTAGTTTGTAATTAATTATATACTCATACACTTACGTATGCTTTCAGCATTTGAATCAAAACAATTGAATTCAATTTTTGTCCATAAATTCCATGAATTAGCGTTTTCAAAATTGAAATTATTGGATTATTGGGTAATGTTAAAAATATTAACAGAAAATTACAACAACAAATAACAGCGAAATAGTTGTATATACATACATAGATAATATTTGCTTCTGTAATGTCGAGTGAAAGTAAAGTGGGCCAAATGCAACAAACATTGTTACATTTCATTGTAATAAACAAAGGTAACTTTTACGTGTATTACAATACGAGATATACATACATACATACATACATATCTATGCATGTATAGGAAAAAAGAAGAAATTAAATTGCAATAAGCTCTAACATTTCAAATCACGAAAGTTTCCATTTATACGAGTATCATTATTAAAATCATCGTCATCTTCATCGACTTCATTGTAGTCATGATGAAAGACACCAATACCATCAACATTCAAATACATGTGACATCCATTTTCATTCACCTTGAATGTATTTGTTCAACATTTGTGCAACAAGTAATTACCAACAGAGGATTGGCTACAAAATATTTTTTAACAGCACAATACACCACATCTGTGAGCGAACTTTGTTGCTTCTATACTGTCTAAATGAAAAAAGAGAAAATTGCATTCGCCAAACACACATACATACATATATACAGCTTTTGCTTTTTTATTTTTTATTTATTTTTATTTTATACATTATTTTTATTTTTTATTTTTTATTATTTTTTTTTTCAAACAATCAGCTAAACAAACCAGCCCTAGTCAAGCAGCCAACCGACTAACCTACAATGGAAGAAAAATGGAAAATGTGCATCTAATGCAACTGAAAAACTTTCTTTTTTCTTTCCAATATACATACATACATACATCAACAACAACAAACATGTATACTAATAGGATACAATTTATAAGTAAATAAATTGTGGAATTTTCATAAAACAAAAAAAAAAAAGAATATTTGGACTTGGAATTATTATAATTTGACTTTGACAATGAAATTATTGGCAATGGTATATTAAGTATTGATTATATTGAATATATTGATAATATGAATACAATTTTAGGCTTGAATATGAATTTTTCATTAGACACAAAATCTAAATGAAAGTGTATAGCCAGCCCTTATTTCCAGATAAAATTAAAATGTTTCTGAACGATAGCAACAAGAAGGTTTGCGAATTGAGTTTATTGTGTGAGTTAATTTTATTTTCTTTTTTTCATTAATCACATAATCATATGCTTATGAAGCAAATAACATTATAATTCAATAAGACCCGAAAGAAATCTTCTAATTACAGCATATTTAATGTTTCTCCAGAAAACCTTTCAAACCAAATAAACGTTACGCATCTATAAATTAAAGTCTTTATGTTTGTTTTGCGTCTTATAATTTTGAAATTGAGTGGCAATGGAATGGCAAATGGAAGCAGAATTTTATTCTAACATTGTTCAAATATTTTCTATCGTAAGAATTGTAAAAAATGGTCATAGGAATTGCTTAGCCCCCAACAATATCCAGCATATATCGTGGCGATAGCTTTAAGTCGCGACTTTGGAACTGGAAAAATTCGGAAAGGTTCGGACGGACTAATTATGTCGTAAAATTCTTAAAACAGGTACGTACAAAGTTTATTAAATTTCTTTATCGAGTTTGTTTAATAAACGTATGCATTTCTCGAAATTATTTGTAATACTTTTTGATTAATTTCATAGTGGCGATACTGCTTACTGACCAACTTTCCATTGAAGCTGACTCTGACAATGACACCGACACTAACCCAGACACAAATACAGCTTTTGCATTGACATTACTCATTGCAGTCCCAATGCCAATGTTAGATAGTGACTCTAAATTACAAAGAAAAGGAAAAATCCACTTTGGAAATGAAATCGCTTTTGATTTGTCTATGTATTGTACATGCAATCGACTGAAAAAATGTGGAAATTAGTTAGTTAGTTAAATAATGGTTAAATGATAGATAACCCAATAGATTTATACAATACAAATTCGCACACACTCTTGTATTCCTGCGCCCCTGTGGTAATAAAAGAAAACGTGATACGAAAGAAGAGAAATTATCAACAACTTCAACACAAATTCGAGCGTTTGAAAAGAAAATGCAATTCATGTGCTAAATATAGTGTGTTGCAACGAGCGGTTGTGGCATTTATTGGTCACGATGGAATTATATTTGTGTGTTGCCCAGTTACATGTACAACATCCGTTAACGTTCGTACGAATGAATGCCAACAGCAATGCAACTGTTGCAAGTACGTGTAATGTAATGCTGACTTACTAACCGACTCTATTTTTTTTCTGCCACACTATATTTGTTTTTTGTGACTACCTTTCTTCCACCGATTACAAAGTATATTAAGTCAGGCTTACTATTATTATTTGATTTCTTTTTTGGTTTTGTTTTTGTTTTTGTTTTTGTTTTCGTTTTAGTTGCGAATGCAACACAATCTTCAGCGGATATTAGATATTATCATGGACGGGTTACTTTCTATTGCATCTACCAATACCAGTTTGAAAGAAAACGATGAAAACGATGGCTCCAAATTAAATAGTAATCAAAGAAGAAGCTGCGGAGATAGTGGGGTATCGATGGTATTGAATGTACTTGAATGTGCTTGAATGTTCGACAATGTTTGTGATGTTTTGCAGCATTAGAAAGTATATGAAATTCCTGCATGAGTGGTTTTTGCCAGCATAGTCGTATTCGCCTTCGTATGTTTTATTGTTTTAGTATATCAATTGTTTTTGCACTTATTGCAGTTGTTTCTTCTTTTTTTGCATGCAAACTAATCGTCAGATTTTCTCTTTAACCTACATACATACATACATACATACATACATGTATGCATACATATGTTTATATATAGCATGAGTGTGTGTCACATTGTTATTATGAAATTTAGAAAATAAAAATTCAGTAAAAATACTCTGTAACTTTCTTTGATTTACAGTTACTACTCTTGCCGATATTCATGAAAGTAAAATAATTGAAGATTTTATAACTTGCTGAGACCAACTTCATCATTGCAAGAATATTATCACCCACAAGCTTGCCCAACAGTAGTTTTATACTATTCTTTTTATTGTCCTCTCTGTTTATATGGTTCCTCAGTGATTTAAACGCTCGTGAGTTTATGGGAGATTATAAAAGTCGGTTTGATTATATTTTTGGTAGAATTAACTTGAAGTAAATGAACTGAACTGTTATTTCTATAAGAATTGAATTTCCTTAGATATTTTAAATATACAGTACTATAAATAAATTTTAGTTTTGAAACTGCTGGATGCTAAGCCAATGCATTCATGAGTTAAACCACGGAAAAGAAAAAATGTTCTTTCATCACGTCTAGTAATTCTGATCTCTTATCCCCATAGAGAGAAGAACATCAAAATGGCCTCTAGGAACATTTCCATTTGGAAAAACATGGTTAGTGAAACTGAAACAAAGCAAAAAATAATAAGAGGGAGGACGGATTTTATGACAGACTAACAAATTGTATCTTTCGAATAATGGAAATCTTTTCTACTTTTTTATATTTCATAACTAGACTAATTCCTTTAAAAAAACATATTTTTTAGATCGATTACAGATAATAAAGTCTTAATTTTACTTGATAAAATAAGACTATTTTTACAATAACTAATTTTCTTGTTATTCTTACTTCTTCAATCAGAATTACGTACTAGTTTCTCATACCAGCAATGTTGTTTTTGTTAATTTTACCCGTGAATGGCGGCATGTATAGTTTAAAGTTGGCTCCGAAAGGCAGATTTTTGAGAAAATGTTCATAGCAATTTTATATGTTTGCTAGAAATCTGCTGAGAGAAAGTCGCCAAAGATATATTTTGTAATATTTCATTTTGTTCGAGATGTCTGCGATGGAGTTTAAACCACGACATCACGTCTAATAAGGCAACACGCTACATACTAGACTACGGCGACTATAACTTTGTTGTTATTATTAATTCTAATTATATTTCGCTATTTGAATTAACTTTAACGGAGTATACGTTTACTAGTCCACCAGTAAAAATAAAAATTATCAGTACTATTCTCAACATACATATTTATTGGATTTAATAATTTTTAAAAAGCCAACAAGATTTAGTAGAATTTTTTTTTTTTTTTTTGAAAAAGGTAATGTTTTAATGTATTTGTTTGTTTGTTTGTCAGCTATAATTTTATGTTTTTCTTTTTATAATAAAAATTTTGATAATTTTTTTTCTTTGTTTTCATATTCTCTTCACTGAAACTTCCAGTAAAAAAAATTTTGTTTGAACAATGGTGAATCTTCTATCTATTTCGCAATGAAATAAAAACAAAATAAAGAATAAAAAGTGTATCTTTCTGTTATTGCAACAATTTTACAGGGCAACACAAAAGTTCAAAAGCAATTGAACTCTCTTCTCCCCAAGATGAGTGTTAGAGTTCAAAATGTCTATTCTATATTCTACTTATGTCTATAAAAAGGACATTCTTTCGTCTTTCTTTGCTTACATTTGTAAAAATCGTTGTCATTATCAGAAGGTATGAGAAAGGAGAGGCAGACAAAAACAAAAGCCGAAGAATGCCAATGGGATTGTAACTACTCTACCAGTGTCGTCCTTTTTCTGAATACCACCAACAATTCAAGGTTAAATCGATTTGATACATCGTGTAGTCCAATGACATCAAACGCAGACGAGCAAAAATTTAATGCAGTTGTGTGAACTCTCACTTATTCATTTTTACAATAGGAGTTTGTTGACTTCTTATCGATATCAGAAACTAAAATTGTATCGAAATTTTTAAATTGACGTTGAACCCAACCATAATTCGTTTTCTAACTAATATTACTTGAAAATGGAATTTGAAAATTTAATTACATTTGGGTAATATTATAAAATGAATATGAAACTGTCATTTTTAGCTTATAGATTTAATTCGGTGTTATTGAGCAATATTATAGACTTACTTACTTACTTAGCTTACTCAGGTTTGATAAATTTTTAATATGATATAATATACCGTAGTGGAAATAGTTTTATTTAAGATCTTAGTCTGCTTTACAAGAATAATGCCGGAAAGCATATGCGGTTATTTATTGTTGATTTTTTTCCTGTGTACCTATCGCAACTTTCTTTTTTGATAAAATATCAATCTTTGAAATCGCCCGAATCAAATAAGTAGTGTGATGACTAACAAGACGTGAAGTTGTGAGTTCAAACATAAGCTCTGACAACTTGAAAATTTAAATAATTTCTTTCAGCGGTATTCTCCCAAAGCTCTAAGATTAAATAATTGCCATGAAAAAGCTTAACAAGTCTGTCATTCGGAGTTGGCTTCAAACTCTGTAACATATGCGGTGTAAGAACTTGAGTTGTAATTCTGATTAAATCGTTGTTTTCTTTGTTGAATTTAACAGTTTAATTTAATTAATGTATTTACAATGTTCCTGATCAAATGGTTAAGTTATTTTCTATAACTTTAATTGGAAAAGTCGAACTAAGATTTTCCGTTTGCTTAAATCAATCAGTATAAGTGTACCATATATACAGTGAGTGTCATAAGAAACTGTACATATACACATTAATAAATTGTTTCATTGCCAGTTTTTAAAATTTAAAAAAAAAATTACAAAAAATTTTGAAATATTCTTAAATTTTTTCGGGACCGAATGTGCGCAATCTTATCTTGGAAGATGAGAGATTCTTAACAGTTCTTAAGGGTCTGAAAGAGTCTCTGTTGAACATTTCTATACGTTGATTTTTTTTTGTTCTACAATTATGTCATTGTCCTTTATTATGTTGCGACACATTATTCTGATGGAATATTCTAGTGCATAATATAATAAAACTAAAAGTTTAAATTTTTATTCTCATAACTCTAATAGATCCATTCAGCAAGTAATATCATTTTAAATATAAAAAAATTGGTATAAAAAATCTTTAAATAGATTCAATAATAAATTATGATTATTGTCCTGAAATTTGGAAAGTATCCTTTTTACAATTGCATTTTGAATTTAATTTTCAAGTTTTTTTTTAAATTATTATATTTGTTACCTCAGTCACACTTGTGTACGTGATACTTTCGTAAGTTCTTTCTGGTTATTTTGTGAAATATGTTTTTATTTAAAAATTTCTATTTTGTTTCTTTGCTTTTCAATGTGGGGCTTTATTTTTTAAAATGTGTTTATCCGTCTTGATTTTAAAATATTCGTCGAAAGGGAAAGGCTATTAGACTGCCCTCAGACAGAAACATTTTTAATAGTTTATAGAAAAAAATCATATACTGTATTTACCTATACCCATACAAAAGTATATATATGTGTACATACGCATACATTCATATGTGCATTACAATGGGTATGTACATATATATATATACTACTCCTCTTTTGGTGGACAAAACTAACAAATATATAACAATAAATATGTACAAAATTAGAAACTCAAACCAATGGGCTTGGTCATTAAGACAGGTGAGGGGATTGTAGTAGGGTTTAATGAAAACTTCAAGTTTATTTTTGTTTATAGATACATATGTATGTATGCATGTATGTATGTATGTCCATTAGTAGAGTCTGTTGTATTGCGGAATACTTTAGAAAACTTCCACTTACACTACATTGACTTTTTGTTGCTTATTTGCAGAACAGTACTTGGAGTAAGTAAGTACCAATGTACATGCCTTAAAAGTGTTAAAATAATAGATTTTATACGAAAAAGTGCACCTTTTAATAAATCTGTATATACATATTTAATTGTAATTAAAAATTATATTGTATTATAATTAAGATCTGAAAGATTATTTTTTATATTAAGCATCCGACTCTGGAACCAACTTCCTCCAAACGTGCAAGTTATCAGCAACGGCAGGAATAAATTTAAACATTTACTCAATCAAATTTATCAAACGTAGACGCTGTAAATGTCAGTTATAAATATTTTATTTTAATTATTATTTATTTATTTTATTTTATTTTATTTTATTTTATTTATATATTATATTAATTTAATTTAATTATCTTTATTCAAATTTTATATTATATTATTGTTTTTTATTTTTTTTTTCTTTTTCTTCCTTTTTTTATACAAATATATAATTTATAAATATTGAATTTTATGAGTATTGATATAACTTGCCAGATTCTTGTACTTTAAATTATAAGATATTATGTCTTGTTGTATTAGAAATTCTAATTTAATAAATACAAATACAAATACAAATACAAATTAATTGTATTTGTGAAGGGCAAATGAAATAAAATGCCGACTAAAATTAGAAAATATTAAAGTCTATTTATGTACATACATACGTATTTATATATTTATTTCAATTGGTTCTTTTAAAGGTCTTAGGATTGTCACAAAACCTTTAGCTACTCTCATTGTGTTTATTCGCTTTGTTATAGGCATTAATTTTATAGGTCCTGATAAATAACAGCCCCTCTATGGACATGTATTCGATGTAGTAGTGTGAGAAGGTGCTGATAATCGAGCCCATGATATTCGTTGTGACTATTACCCTCTCAGTGATTAGTTGGAGAGTATTGAAGCCTCATAATTGTATAAATTTGGAAAATTAAATAAGATTGTTTCTTCTTGTTCGGGATTGAACTTGGATTGCTCGGTTTTGTAGTCGAGTACTTTGGCCGCCACAGTACTACACGACCCCACCTCTAATCAGCATTCTATTGTATTAATAACAAAACATATCTTCGAATAGATCAATCATTCAGATCATACCAATTAAGTTTGTTTGCTTTTATGTATTCATAACAAGAACTTGGCAAAATACGATCTTAATAATAACAACAACAATAATAATAATAAAAAGAGAAAGCGACTTTTCTACATAAAGAATATAAAAATAAACAACTAAAAACCGATATAAAATGAAAAACAAAAATATGCAGCACCAACATTTTAACAAAAGCAACACCAATAATACCAGAATCTGGCACACAATGGAAACAAGTTTGATGAAAAAAAAAATAAATAAATAAATAAATAAGAAAACTGTGTGTTGTTGATAGTTTACGTTTTTTTTAGAAAAAGAATAAACTAGGTCGGTTAGTCTGTTACCAGAGTTACACACATTAGTAATTCTATCGCAACACGTATCTATCCAACACTACAAACAATGCGGCCGCAAGCAAACAATTCATATTGCCAATAATCAAATGAAATTTTCAAACATTTGAAGTTTGTTTGAAACATAGCTAGTGAAATGTTAACAGTGTTTTTCAAATTAATACTTGGTATTCGAGTATAACAAGGCGAAAGAGAACGGACAAGCTTAATTGGTATTACTTTTTCAACGTAAAAGAAGAAAAGTTGCAATCAAACATGCAACATGACTGCCAAACCTTCGGTTTTGTATGGCAGACGCTGTTGGTAACAAACACTTGAGGTGAAGCCATCGATTTTCCTCGAACTTGAACATTGAACTTGCTTATTACAATATTCCGCACATGTATTGAGTATTAGTTGTGAGTGGGCATTTAGTTATTTTTATTTGCACGTGTGTGTGTGCTTAGTCATTGTTGTAATCATTGTTTCTTTTTTTTATTCCTTAAGATTATTAAATCATTTTGTTTGATTCAAAAGCAACGCTTTATTTATTTATATACTACATATGCATACTAATATATACACATGCACACAAGTCGGCCTGGCGGTTGAGAGCGCACGAGGAATTAAAATATCCAGTAGGAAAATTATTATTTGAATGATAGGAATTATTACCGGTTTAAAACTAAATAAAAATTAACAAAAAGTTGTTAAATGAAATTTAAATAAAATATATATGCATGCACAGTGAACGGACATTAGTACGAATTATACAATGCCACCCGTTTTCGTAATATTGGAAAATTCGTATTATTGGACGACAGTCTTTCGTCCTTTTTTATTTAATTCTGACTATATATTTACCGACAGATGTCAGCAAAATAAAGATAAAACTTCATTAATGTACCGAAAAACAAGCACATGCCTTAAAAATATACAGTTAATGCACAATATTTGCAATTTCTTATTGGAAATTCCTACAAACGAAGGTGCTTTCTATTGCATAAAAAAGTATATATGTGAGTCATGCGAAACAATAATACATAATTGAAAAATATATAAAATCTCTGATTGAGGCTAATTTGCAGATTTCCAATTGGTCATTCAACTTTCTTTATGCTGTCGTCTCCCGCATATAATGCCATTCACTCACGTTGGCATAAATGTGAGCTGAAGTAACAATAACAACAAGAATAGAATGTTTAGAACACGTTTGAATTTATGTCATTAAGCAACAACAACAAAAAACAAAACAAAATGGGAAGGGGAATGTTATTCAACAACGAAATGATCAAGCTTAAAAGGGATGGAGAACAACGTGAGAGATATTAATAGCCAGCAAGTGTAAGAAGAGTAAAGCATTGCTAACAAATGAGAACAAGAACAGTTCTCACTCTATAGAAGAACAAAAATATTTTAATCATTATTGTAGTGGTGAAGAGAGGAAAATATAAATGATTACTACATTAGGTCAGGGATGGAAAAATATATTTGTTTAAAAGTTCTGAGTACAATGCTAATTAATTTATTTTGTTGTATTCATTTGATTAAAAAATCTAAAAATTATTTAAAAAAGTCGTTTCATAAGTATTTTCTATACTCGGAGTTAACTTCGGGGTTCGAGCTCTAAGTCTAACTGATTTAAATATCGAAAATACAAACGTTTGAAGCGTTTCTAATATACTCTGAGACCCGCATATTCACATAATTGGATTGATCGGATCGATACGCTAAAGAAGATATTAACTTTTGCTTATTATTTATTTATTCTTTGCTATGTATAAGTAAAAATATGTTTTGTTTTATTGTAACCAAATATTGTAAACAAAAACGAATTGGCACAGCTGTGTGTTAGCTACTGTTTCACGTATATTAATCAAATCCAAAAAGTTAGAGTTAGCTAATTTCACACAATATATTCTGTATATTCACACTATATAATCTATGTAATATGCATGTAATTAACTTTGTAAACGATGTTAAATATATTACTTTCGATATTGTTTTATAGAGTAGACAAATCATAATATTTAAAATATTAAATTTGTTGAAACGGAAAAATGGTATGATAGTTTCCAGCCCTGAACCAGACTACCAACACAATCAGACAGAACGATTTGCTTAAAGCAAAAGCAGAAATAGGAGGGGGATATACGAGAACCAAAATGGAATTTCATCACAACAAACTTAAAAACGCAGCAGTGTGAAAAAGAACCACAACTTGAATAAAACGACGGTTAACAGAACAGAACAGAACAAAACAAAGAAAATAAATTTATTACCACAATTCTTATGAGAACATTGTTGTTACGAAAATTCAACAAAATAATATAAAAAAAAAATAATTATAAAAGTTACTTCGAATGTATACAAAAAAGATAAGCGGCGTGAGAGGAGTATGATTAAAAAATATAAATTTGAAAATTAAAAACGCATAATTCTAGATTATTTTGTTAAACGGTAATGTGCACTGCACTAATATACATACATAACTCGCTGTGAATTGTATAACGATGTTTCACTTAAATTATATGAAATAATTTGTAAATATATTAAAGGCGCAAAAGACCTATTTTATATTGTTTTAAAAATAAAAATGATAAACAAAGCAAATAGCCCAATAACAACGTTTAATGCGCCTTAAAAATTCACAATAAAAACATTGCTTTGTTGTTATTTTTGAAAGTATGCCGGTATAAAAATACTTTTTTTATAATTGCAAATAAAACAAAACAAATTTCATTATACATACATATAGGCATACATACATACGTACGTCAGCAGGCACAAAACGTGATTACATTTTTTGTGCTTTTGGAAATTGTATGTGTGTGCATGAATACGAATGTGAACAAGAGCAATAACAACAGACACCTTAAACAAATAATATATCAAATAACGCAACACCAATTGAAATGTGCTCATAAATACCGGCCTTTGGAGAAAAAAAAAACAACAATTACATTAGAAAACTATCAGTGCCAACGACGCTGCACAAAACGTGAGTGCAACTGAGAATATTTTCTACATTTGTGTGTCTGTTTATATGGTGAGTAAATGAGTCAGAATAAGTATTTCTGTGCGAATTTGTAGAGAGAAACTCTAATATTGACAATTCTAAATAAATGTAATGAAAAAAAAAAACAAACAAAATTTGTATTTAATTAAGTATTTAATCAGCTTATGCGTAGGTAATAGAATACTACTAATGATTTGAATAAGTAATTAATACATCTTTAATCCAAATAAAAGCATAAATTAAAAAATAAATAAATAAATAAATAAATAAAAGTTATACAGCAAATGTCGAAAATGCTTTGGAATATTTGTAATTTTATCGAAACTGTCTAAAGAATAATATTATTATTGAAAGTCATTTATAAGTATCAGATATTTATTAAATAAACAATATTGTTAATAACTTTAATAAACAATATGAGCATTGGTTGGAGTTTTTGCTTGCTTAGGATTGTTAAACCTAATGACCGGTCATTAATAGCCGAGTTTTTCAACCCAATACTTTTAATAATATTATCTTACATATCCATGTAATTAAATTAACATTTTCTGCTCAATAGTTATTTCCAAAATAAAGATTTATTAATTTATGGGTAATAGGCCAAGATGCCATGCTAATGTATACAAATAATTACGTGTATACATACGTGGATGTCAAAATGTAATGAATAAAAAGTATTTTTTATAAGATTTATATTCCTCAATTATACGCTGTACAACAGACAGTAGTGCAATCGGATATAGAAGTAAACTACATATATATGTATATATGTATGTATATTCTGATGTAATGTCATGTGGACATCAGTTGAAAAGTTTAATCAAAATTTGTTTACGAAATAAGAGGTTTTGTGTTTTTTCGGATAGTAGTTGTTTAACGAGGTGTGTTGTATACGAGGTTAATTTCATTGTCAGTAATTGGAAACTAAATTTTAGTTAAGGACCATAAATAAATAAATAGAAATAAATTCTTCTAGACGAAAGGCTAAGGTCTTTTTCAAGGATTTTTGAAATGAAAACAAATCGGGAGTTTATCTAATTACAAAAGTACTCCGATTTTATCTCCAGTTTCCTTTAATGTCGTAGGACAAAAGAGAAAATTTAATCAAGTTTGTTTGTGTGAACATATGCATGTAACATCATGTTTTGATTTTTTTATTTAACTTTTAAATGATAATATACTTAAAATGATTAAATCATTACATCATCATCAAATTATGTAATGCGAAACAGAGACGAAGTAAAAATGAAGCGTAAATTAATGAGTTCATGTACATACATACAAGCATACATATGAGTATGCATGTAAGGATGTTGAGATAACTATAATTATTAATAAAAAGTGCTTAATAATTAAAACAAAAATACTTAGAGCGCTCTTATGATATACATACATATGTTTAATATTTATTTAAATATTGTCGATGTTTAAACACTTGCATACACACATGCATATACGTTTATATGAGACAAGTTGAACTCACGAAAACCAAGTTATACTTGCTATATAAAAAGATTAACTGTTTAATTGACTAACTAACCCATTTGAGCATTTCTAAGGAGAATTCAGAATATATTTAATTCCTTTCCGTTCTATCGCCAAATTCAAATTGTCGAGTTGTTGTGCGTGTTGTGCCTTTTCTTTGAACCTGTGTTTGTATAGTGTGTTGATATTTTTGCAGATACAGAAGAACTCAGTTAATGATAGTGAGTATGTATGTTTGTGTGAGCGTGTGTGTGATTTCTTTGCACTTATTTTTTTTTCAGTCTGGCTGGCGCACATTCATTTCGTTTGAGTTTATTTTTTAATTTTGTTTGCGTTTACGTTCTTGTTGTTTCTGTCGTATTATTCTTTAAAGTTAATGCACCCCAGTAGAAGTTCAAGGCTGAACGAATCAGTCGTGTTTTGTTGTAGTAGTATTTGTCGTTTAGTCTTGAGCGAAAAACAAAGGCAACAAAGTTATACGCTGTAAAGGACTTACATACACACAAGCGCATGTACTCACACATGTTGCATTAAAATATACGATCTGGTTGTATATTTATATGATAGAGTAAAAGAATGTGCACGAACACATTAGGACAATGACGGTGGAGTGAATGAATAAGTTTAAGCGACATCGCTTAAAATTTAAATAAAATTTTGCTGAATGAAATACAATGTGTATATGAATATACAATTTTATTCTGATATTCTATAATTGGTTTCGTTAGGGATAATTATGAAGCGTAAGTTCTCTGACCTATAAGTTAAGAATAAGTTATTTGTACAATAAATGGCCACAAGTAATAATGTCAGATGACTCAAAATATAGAAGCCTTTAAGAGTCGTGAAATTATATTTAGTGTATCGATTTATATGTTTACAGTTCTGTGTGTATTGATTTCTTGATTTGTTTTATTATTTTTTTTTATATTATTTAATTATAATTTTTAATTATATACATTTTATTTACATGCATTTTTGTATCTAAATTTTTATGAGATATAAAATATGTTGAATGTTGATTCTTTCGATTACGCTATGTCGGAAAATTGTGATCCTGACAAAGTATTTATGCAATCGTTTCAAAGATAGACACATACACAAATACATATGTGAAATCATTCATTTACTTGTGTCACAGTTTCAGAACTTAAAAATCCCGATTTTGTGTACAACTGTTCTAACAGCTAATTTTTTAGGGCCCAGAAACAATTTTGTACACACCATCGAACATGACATTGCTTCCACTTCAGCATACATATGTATGTTAGTATTGAAGCAAATAGCGATATGTTTATACATATTTCCAATGCATGATAACATTTCAAATGCTAGTTCTAATATACAATTTTCAATGTATGAACAAATACCAACATATTATTTGTGTGTATGTATGTACGTATAAGATGTATAATGTAATTTGAATACATACGTCTGTATGTACATATGTAATAATTACATACACACGTCATACACATTTATGCGAACAATAAATCTATAAAATATTTTTTATTTATATTTTTAAATTAAGTTGAGATAGACCTCCTCTACTGCAGCTTTACTCTCTTAAATTTGTTGAATAGCGATCCCCAATCTCCTTTGCTAGTGAAAGTACAATACAGATGGTCGTTTTTTCTGAATTGAGCAAATAATACAGAATATACCAGCTATTTTTGTCAGACTGTGTTGTAGTGGACCAGGGGTTACCAAAAATTTTTTAGTTATGTATTAGTGAGTAAGAGAGAAAAAATAAATGAGAGAATTTATTTATTTACTGTCAAAGAAACGTGTTAGTAATACACGCTATTTTGATTTTCATTTCATCAATATGCATAAAGTTGTACATCTTTGACTTAAAAATTAGGAAATGTTTTTTAGATATTTGGTGGGAGCTGCTTTTGGTTCATAAATTTCCTCACCTACTAATAACAAACCTTTTAATTTTTTAAAAAAAATTGCTTTATGTCTATAAAAAAGCTGTTCCTTTGCCTTATCATTTAAATGTCTTAAAAAATCATATTTAAAATATTTTTAGTGTAAATCTGAAGAAAAATGTCATAGCACCCGCCGACATGTACACTCGCCGCAGACTGATCGACGACTAAATAAAAGAGCATGAGCAATCTGTATGAAATGGTAATTTCTATAGTGGACTTATTTTAGATCTAATCAAGATTAAATACCAGAAAAATATCAAAATTGAGAACAGATAGTTCCGAACATCCTTCTTTTTAAATACGTACATACATAAAAACAATAAAAAATACAATCATATTTACAATTACTGTAGAATATGTGTAGTAAATAAAGTGGTACGTCTTAATTCATATGATCTTCCTTTAAAAGAAATAACAGCGACTACGAGATAGAAATATTGCAGAAGAGAGCTTTAAAAATAGAAACAACAACAATATCGATTAAATAATAACCATTTTCTTTGTCCAGTTTTATTCTTTTATTCTCTTTCTCTCTTCTTTTTCTCTCTCTACTTAAAAAGCGATGTACGGTAGAAAAAGCAGATGAGAATGAGGCCTACTACTGTATAAGAAATATTGTAAATGATCGCAATATTGCGAAATTTCTAAATGTATTAGTACTTGTAATTACGTGTATGCATTTGTGAGCTATGCATGTGTTATATAATATAGAAAAAAAAATATATAAGCGAAAAATAGCAAGAATTTAATTGCGTTTTATATAATTTTTGATTTGTATAACCTACACAAAATGTTGCTGATTCATAAGCACCGGTGTTACTGGCGATTGCTATATCTTTCAATACAATTGTAAACGTGAGATGTTCCCCGTCACCTCTTCTCATCTATGCGATGAATAGCATTGTTAGTTAGCATTGTTTTGAAAATGTTTAATACAGCCAGGTCCTATAGGACTACTGTGTTTGAGGTTATGTTTAGTATTTTTGTTTTTATTTTTAATGTGAAGCACAATTTATGATATTGTCGTTTCGTTTCGTTTTTATTTTTCTGTGGGTATTTTGACGTTGACGTTGGCCGTTTTATTTAAATGAGTGCGGTAATATTGGTAATTTGCAAAGTGTTGGGGTATATTCGTGTGTGTGTGTGCGAAAGCATGTGTATGGGTAAAGTGTGTGTTGCATTTGTTGTTTGCTCGTTGGTTTGTTTGTGTTAATAATGAAATACAGTTAAAGAAGGCACCAATGGCAATGGCACAGTACAAGGTCACTTTCGATGTGTTGTTATTTTGCATTGTTATTCTATGTATGTGTGTAAATTGTTGTTGTTGATTATGATATCAATGTACCGAGATGTTATTCTTATTGTTGTTGTTTTGCGACAAAAGGTCTCTGCACTTTTAGAAAAAATATTTTTTTTGAGTAAGCAAACTTTAGTTTATAAATTTCTTTTTATTTAATATTTAATGTAAAAGTATACTTAAATATGAAGATGTTGAATTTTTGTCCTACCACGAATGAGAATAATATAATTTTTCATTTGATACATTCTTATGTATGTAGGTAAGTATATTTACGTTCATATCTAGCTATGTATTCGCATATGTATGTACATGGGCATATATTTTGCACAACTGAAATGGTGGTAATATTACTTTTAGTTTGCATTTTATTTTCACCTAAGAAAAATAAATTTTTATTCTGCACATTTTTTATATGATTATTTTCTATAAGCGACATTATAAACATTATAAACACTGATTATTTTTAATTAATTATAAATTATTTAAATCCTTTCCACCATAATTTATCTAAACTCTTTTTTAAAAACGTTAGTTCTGAAGTCCGTATGAATGCATTGGGAAACTAATCGATTTTTACATATCAATTTCAAAATGCATGAAGTTGTTAAATATATACACATATGTATGTATGTATATAAATGTATATACATTTTAAATTTAAATTTTACAGTTAAATATTTTTATTTTCCAATATCTTTAAACGAATGTTACATACATATATACATAAGTGCATGAATAATCCTCATCCGACGTCGGCACCAAAAGCCTCCGGGGGTCGAACATCTTCGGCTTTTTACACACATAGGACACAAACATCAACAATGTTCGTTAACAAGAGATTGCATTCAGTTGCTCGTTAGCTACTGAAGAGGAAGGTTCATGTTGATTTTTTTCATGATTCAATGATACACCCAAAAAAATATTACAGTAGGATTCACTATTTTCCAATGAGATTCATTAATATCAATGAGAAATGATCACCATTTTTGGAAGAACATTTGTCAAGTTAAATACGCAGTCTTTAGAGAATTGGCGCTATAAATTTTTTCTATATTTTCCACTACATATACATTCATATTATTAGGTTACACTTGAAAATATTATGTTACACTTGAAAATATTACTAACAATTTTTCTCTGCGTTATAAACATGCCTCTCACAAATAACTTTACATTTTTATCATATTCTCTTTGTGCCGACGTCTGATCATCATACATTTTGATTATTCTCAAACATAAACTTCTTCTTTGTATACCGACATACACAAACATACATATGTCAAATATACCTACTTATGTATGTACAAGCATGTAGGTATGCATGTATGTGTTTAGGTTATTCTATGCAACGAAATCTTTAGCACGTCGAGCAACAGTTAAATTATGTATTACCAGTATGTATGTCGATCAAATGTTTAATTTTGTAACTGGTTTATTATGATATACAATATACAATACTTTACATATACTTTACAATACTTTCTTTACTTAATGAGTAATATTTTTATTCGAATTCATATTTAACTGATAACCGTACAGAAGAAAATTACTGTAAAAGTCGCTTAACCAAAAACGGTATTTAAAGTAGCTTAGCGGACGTTCTTATGTAATCTGTAGTAATATAAAAACAACACTCTCGCCTGTATTTTTCATTCCACTGTTATGATGTGTTACTTCTTTAATATTCATATAGAAATACATTTTGTACTTTCGCCAAACACGTCACCCAAACCATGAGCTATAGAACTTATGTTTACGTACCTAAAAATCTTGCTTAAATACAGTTTAGCTAAATAAAGAAGAAGAAGAAAAAAAGAAACAATTTATTCATCATTATTATAATAGTCTTAAGTACAATTACGAAACTTTCTTTCTTTTACTCGTTCGTTCGCTCGTTTGTGTATTATTTCTTTGTTTGTACTTTTCCTCTTTATCTCTCATGCGCTCAAATATTTTATTTTCTTTTGGTTTTGTTATTCCTTCGGTGTTGGCGCTTTCAATATAGAATTGGGCCAAATAACGGTTTGAATGTTTATTAAAGCACAGGCGTACGCTCTCACCTGTACTAAAAACAAAAATCTGAGAGAATGAATTAAGAATACGATAAACTCTCCCAGTAACGCAAAAAATAAGAAACAACAAAAGTTTCGTAACATAACGTTAATGTTAAAATTTCGGTGTGTTTGTCCAAGGGGCCCTAATTGTTCAAGAACCGGTTAACGTGCTCAACAACAATGGTAGTTTGTACGTGTATGTTAATAAAACCAATATAACTTGCAGCAGTGGTATCAACTCAGCTTAATTCATGATGAATTTAGAACAAATTAATACGTCTTTTTCCATATGAAAAATACTCTACTCTTTATACACATATGTCAGAAAACAAATTATAGCAAAAATAGGCATTCAAACTATTTTATGAATGCGATCAGTGAATATTTATAAAAAAAAAAAATTAAATAAAAAATACAAATCCGCATCCATAATTTATATAAAATCAAAGATTTTATTTGGATGAAATTGAAAATTTGATTTTGGCAATGCTAAACCAGGTTCTCTAATTTTATTTCCATTGGTGTTCTGTCTGTCACTATACAATATTTATTTTCTATATTAACTCTTAAGTTATTCATAATGATATTTTCTTTTGTAATAATTCCAATTCATGATGGATAAGTTTCTAAGAATTGGAGTCATGTTGCATGTAGTACACAATATACGAACATTTATGTGTACTCGAGTTCTGTCGGCTTTAACTTCTTGAGTCTTTTCCACTTCATTCATTTCATTCAGAGAGGAGAAAGTGTTACACACGAGTTTTCTGTATTAATTTATTTGTATTTTTAACTAAATAAAGTCGTACACACATAATTTGAAAACGCGTTAAGCATATAAAAAATGAAAACAATTGTTATGATGATTACCACAATAATGATGACGATGATTCCCATTCGAATAGTATTTGTAATAGATTCAACAAGTTTTACACGAATTGCCTTTTCTATTTCTTTGTTCCTACATACATACATATGGTAGTTCTTTTTAATGTTTCAATACGGACAAATTTCATTTTCATTAATTTTATGAAATTAGATATTTACTTATAAGTATATATATATATATATATATATGTATGTATGTATTTAACCGATAAATAATGACAACTTTCAAATTTCAGAATATTTAAGTAACATTTCTAATTTTATTTTCAGTATAAAGAAATTAACATTAACACAATACATATATACATACATACATACATACGGACATGTGTACATAAGAATCGGTATGTAGGTACATATGTGAATGTGAATGTTTCTTCAAGTATGTGTATGCAGTATGTGAATGAATCGCTTAGAAATATCGTATTAAAATAAAGGTTAACGAACTGTTTCTGTAACTATATAAACTTTTTTAACTTAAATTTCTCTTCAGCCTAAAAGTTGTCAGCTGAAAGTAAAAAAACGAAAGATAATAAAAAAAAAACGAAAAATTGAAATCAGAAATCATTTCATCATAAATGTCGTTCGTTTTAAATCTGACGACGAGTACTTGCTCTAAAAATACATACATATTTGTGTAATAATGCGGTTATTTTTTCTTTATTTTTTTATTTGTACTTTTTTTTATAAAAAATTCATACAAAAACAAATCCTAGAGTAATTCGTATAGATTGTAATGTTTCCTCACATCTTGTTTGACCTTGTCTTAAACGTGAGTTTAATTGGTCTCCAAATTAGTCTGTGTGGCATGTGACACCGTCTTGTTGGAATTAATTCAATGTCAATTTAGCTAAAATCTTCGATTTTTGGCATAAAAGTACTGGCAATCAACGCACGATGCTGTATTGCCTGTTCATATGCTAACCGCACTAAACAGTATTTATTTCGAAGTGCATTTATAGCCTGACGTTGATGCTCCCATTCAACAGCTCGATCGATGAGTAGATTACGACGACCATAAAATGAACATACTTTACGATTTACATTTCTCACACAGCAATTCATTAGTTAACCTATTCGTGGTGTAATTGCAAACCCTACTGTCATTCGTATTGTTTATACTGCAAAAAATTTAGACTGGAAAATAAATCAGCTGCTGTTACATTATTTTCGATTTTTTCTCCGTATCTCATTCAAAAATATGCTGCAGTTTTAGCTCTCAAATCTACCGAGGATGCAATAGGTTAACATACTACTCACTGATGATTACTTTTATCTTTTAAATTATCTCATGCCTTTCGGTCCATTGCTTTGAAATATTGTGACAACTCGATTCCTTATCTTTCTTATCTTTTAATTTTCGATCAATAAAAGCTGTACGAGTATAGAACTTTCTACCGTTTCATCTTTGAAGCTCGTACTGCTTCGGTAACAATGACTCTCCGATAGTAGAAACTAGCGAGATTTTAGTATTGGTTGAATCAAGGCGTTTCAAATAAAAGTATTAATTTACATAACGGTGACTGGTACGCCTCTCAGATGTCGTTATTTTTAATGGTGTGAATCAAATGTAATACAATACAAAAACTCGCCTCTTTTCATTACAATCTTTTTTTTTTCGAACTATACATCCTAAATGAATTGAAATCTGATAGTAAGTAGTAGTAAGTAGTAGACTTACCATAGCATAAAATACAATGTACAATTGTATAAATGTGTGTATGCAGGTGTACTTCAAGTTTTAGCAAATTTTGATCTTTAAATTAAATTTGAATATTTTTTTAATATCTTTAATTAAATAATTAATTTAATTAAAAATACTAATTTTTAAATGGAAAACTTTGTTGAATTTGTACCTTCACATACAATTAAACACATACAATTAAGAGAGAGTGAGAGTGAGAGTGAGAGAGAGAGAGAAAGAGAGAGAGAGCGAGAGCGAGAGAGACGAAAATGGGAAATACATCTAATGGGGTTTTCTCAATCGACGGTGCATTAGTATGTTTGCATGCGATACATTTGTCATTATCTTTAGTGTAAGACTAGCACACGTGAGTTTCCATATGCGAAGTACGAACGAAAAAACGTGATACAACGTGAGGTGTGCTATTGAGATCGTTCATTAGGCACCTGGTCGCTTAGTCTATCGATCGATTTTTCGTTTTTTTTTTTTTTTTTTTTTTTTTTTTTTTTTTGGAAAATTTCGAGTAATCGCTGCAAGTAAAGAAAACTTATGAATATTATGCAGAAAACTTTCTTCAGTTTAGATCATTAGACAAAATTTTTGATTAATGTACATGTACATGTCTGTACTGACATACCATATATTACGTATGGTGAGAAAGTTTTTAGTCTTAGTTCTCAATCTATATTAGTATTTCGGAACTATTGAATTTTTGTTAGTATCAGCGAATTTAACACAAGTATGTGAGCAGCTTATATTGCAATTAAGGTAGGGTGCTCCATAATCGGTGATTACCAATGATAGTTTTTAGTTTTTGTTTCACGTATCAGCTTAGAAAAAGGTTGCGTAATAACAAATAGAATTATAAAATTAATTAACATTATTGCAAATAGTAACACACAAATAAAAAATTGAAAATATTTAAACATTTTAAAAATAAAACGTTCATTGTCAATATCACTTAATGCAGTCACCTCACTATCAGCAATCAAAGTAAATAATTGTAATTAACATTAACATTGAATAGTGCAAAATTTCAGTCACATTTCCGGCTTATCAAGAGTAGCTATAGGCGAGAATGTAATGTTACGAGAAGAAGGGAAAAATTGTAATTAATTATGAAGATCCATATTCAATTTTATTGCATTCATTGCGCATAAAAACGAATTTGCTTAGCTAGCATACCAATCTGAGTTGATATGGGTCTACCAAAAGCTCAAATTTGGGACTACTTTTCCATGCCAAGAACATTTATTTTCTGTTTGGTAATCGACTCAATCAACAATCATTTTCAAATCCATATTTTCGTTCGATCTGAATGTCAAAGTAGTTATTTAATATGCCTTTTCTGAAAAGCGTCTAAATGAAATTTAACTGAATGTAAGGATGTCATGATATTAAACGTGTTTATTTAATGGGTCAGAGATTACATCTAAAATCGAATTCAAAATCCATTGGTCAAAGAAATTGTTAAAAATTATCATATACACTGTACATACTATGTACTATGTACATACTATGTACATACTATGTACATAATATTGTAGTTACTATGTCACATTGAATTTTCTTTAAATTTCAATCTTTTTAAAATTAAAATTCTAAGACGACAGTTAAAGTCATAGTTTCTTTTTATGAAGTTTCTATTTAAAAATTGTTCTTCAAGTTGAATTTAATGTTACGTGTAGTGGACATTAAAAAATGAATTTTAGTTGTAAAGTTAAGGTTAAGGAAAATAGGTCTTTAATTTTGCATTTTCATTATTATTAGCAAATTAATTCAAAACGAAAAATGAATGAAGTGACCCCAGAGAGAACGAAAGAGTTAATGAAAGAAATGTGATGAGAAAAGATGACAATCTACACAGTCGGCGTGGATATGTCATCGAACTCAAAATATGAAAACTGGAGCAAGACCCAATTTTTTTTTGTTATTTCTCTTTTATTTCGATAACATTTCTGTTGTTTTATTATTTTATTATTCATTAGAGCCATAAGTGTTCATTTCTCTGATTTTCGTTTTCTTTTTGTTTTTTGTTTTGTTTTTGAAAATCAACAAATAAAGCATGCAACTACAATTACTCTATGACAAACATAATAAGCGGTTTATTTCACGGCAACAATAATAGTAACACAAGCTTTTTCTACTATATAACTTGCTTTACAGTTTCGCCGTCACTCTTTCTTTAACGAACTGAAAGAAGATCAAAAAAAAAATTGACAAATTTCTAAATATGTATTGTTAAGTTAGTTGTATCACTATTTCTATTGAGAAATTCTAAGAGAAATGTTAGTGTTATTTTACTGTTAGTTTTTGATATTATTTCTAAGAAAATCGATAATAAATTAGAGAAAAATTTGTTTATTTTGTTAAAATTGTATACTTCTTAGACGTCCACTGATTTAGTAATTTCTTCCGCCTATTCTATAATCCAACTAATCAAATATATGTATATGCTTATATGTGTATGTATATATATGTACCTAGCATATGTATGAGCATGTGAATTGATGTAAGTTTCCATGAGTATGTGGCTTAAAAAGTAGTAAGGTTTTCTTTTTCAACTGCAGTCACGTAATTTAAAGCGTGAAAGTTATTATTGAACCAGAATTTCTGTCCAAATAGTCGCTGCTGTTACCGTAGTTGATTTTTTTTTTTTTTTTTGTAATTGTTGTCAGTTCAGCTGGCCCAAGCTTTTTTTGTTATTTTATTTGGCCAACTAAAGTTTATATACACTCACATACTTATTTTATCACTTTTTTTTCATAATTTTAGCTTTTGAGTTCATTCACTTTTGCACTCGATTTTGTATCGCTTTTTTGTTTCATTTTCAAGTTGTTGGCTTCTTCAATCAAATGTCTTTTGAAAAAAAAAACGAACGATTAAAGAAATTTTATAAATTTTTTACATTGAGTTTAGGTAGGTATAAATACTTGAATCCCTTTGAACAGAATTTTTGTCAAAGTCCTATTAATACTGAATACTGAAAGTCCCATTAATAAGATGAAAATGATTTTTCTTTCATTAGGAAGAAATAAATTGAAATAAATATTTTATTTTCTTGAGAAAGTGACAAACTTTCTAAGACATTTGCGTGAAAGAAGAAATCGAACGATTTAATTTCTACTTATTACCGTCAATTTTAATGATTTCCGAATTGTTTTAATCTATATTAATACATATTTCCTGTTTATAATAAAGCAACGGAATACTTATAAAAAAAACTGTATAAAACGTTTGATAAATAATAATCAATCAGAAATTATTTTGTAAAATTCTAAAATTCATTGTGATGGAACAGAATTATTTGCATACACCTATGATCATAGAAATAGCGCATCGGTCTGTCGTATTACAAAAAGAAGTTTTATGATATTATATTGGATTTCTAAGCTATTTTTTACCCTAGTCTAGTGAAATTTGATGAAATTATTTTAATATTTTAGTTAATGGTTATAGGATCCCAGTTACCATTTGAAAAAGAAATGTTATTGGGAAACTTTACCAAACAGGTATAAAACAAACAAAAAATAGCAGAAATAATATTGCTGTTCTCAAAATGCGATATACAATGCTATTAGGCTTATTACTTTGCTTAATATGAAGAAAGATCAAAAGAGTCATAAAGGAAGATCATATCAATCAATCAATCAATTGGAAAAGTAAGCTGGGATGGGTAAGGCTTCGAGAACAATAATAATAAAAATATAAGAGAAATTTTGATTAAATGTGTCCAGTAGACTTGTGCAATGAACTCCTCAATGAAAATAATCTCTATGATCTCTATGTTAAAAGAAAAAAAAAACATAATCTAATATCAAAAAAAGAATATAAAACAAATGAGGTTTTTTTTTATAAATATTATGAAAAAGAGTATTTTTCATCAAAAAAACTCGATAGGCCCTGGCGGTAAGAGGAATATTCATCGAGGAAAAAGCAATTAATCAATTCTCTTGGTATGGAGTTGGACCTATGTATAGGAAAAATAAAGAGAAGTTTGTATGGATAACATTTTTCTTATTCTAATATACTAAAAAAAGAATTGGGCAATATTGCTTGTAGTTTATGCCTCTGAAGTCGATCTTTACACGTAATAACAAGCGAAAAGTCACGACTTTACTGCCAAATTTATTAAATTATGTCAATTTAATTATGTCAAGTTGAAAAAGCTATGATCTTTGCGAATTTGTAGAAAAATGCCAAAAATTAATAGAAAGTTTCACTCGCAGATGTGTAGCATGGACCATGTACCATCGAATTAATGTCACCATACAATTAAAATTTTTCTGTTAAAAATACCTATTGTGTAGGAGATCGAAAGAAGTGTATTTAGTTCGGTGTCGAGTTTAAATTAGAACGAAATGTGGTTTTATGGATATTGTTGAATCAATAAAAACTAAGTTATGTTTTGTTTAGTTTTGTTTTTGTTAATACTGAAGTAAAATAAAATAACAACAACAATGTATAATTTTATCTACATATATTATATCAAAGTATTAATCTATATATGTATCCATAGCTGTAAATATAGTACATGTGCATTATTTATATTGTTGTAGTTTAAATGTTGTACTATTCACCAGCAGCTAGAAATGAATAAATATACACAAACAATACAAACATACATAGGTATAGTTCTTCAAATGAATAAACAAATAATTACTGTTTTTTGTTTTTGATTGTTTTTGTTTTTTCTATTTAGGCCCACAATATATTTTATTGTTACTCATAATGCACTTTCACATGTAAAAGAATGTGAATGTATCTGTACGACGTAACATCGTTTATGATGTATATGCGGATGTGTGCGTGTTCTGTGCTTTTCTTTGATACACACTAGTCCCCAGGTATAATTCTAAAAAATTGAAAAGACCCTTTACTATGCCAGCAAAACAAAAATATCTTGCTTACGTCCATATAAAGGTGTATATGTAATCGTTGTCGCGTCCGTTCTAAACATGTGAGTTATGGGATCGTTGTACTGGACCTGTAAAGTTCTGCACATTTTACAACACGTGACACATGTGCTGAGCTCAACTGAACCGAACTGAACTGACTTCGGTTGAATATGGTAAAAATAGCTTTTGTCAGTTTTCAACGTTTACTTAAGGGGGATGACAGGGAATGTTGCCGCCTTGAATTGCAGCAGAATAATGCTTACCAAGTCGATATCAATCACTTTGCCAGCCTGTTGGTTGGTTTGTCGTTAAGTTTTTCTATTTATTACGTATTCTATATATGTATGTATGTATGTATGTACAAAGGTATGTATACTGTGGGACTTTTATTAATTCGTTCTATACAGTGTTTCGATTAAGTGTTTCGTAACAATCTCACTATAATACCGGTATAAATACCAACTGTATTGTATGTGCATATTTTCATTATTTCTGAATAATTTCGACGGCAAACGTACGACTTCAGATGTACATACATATAAACATATGTACGTATGGATGTGAAAAGACTGTAGCAATTTCTACTTAAACGCTGTATTAGTTTTAGAATAACAACAAATGATTACGTGCAAAAATACACACATACATAGATACTCAGATTTTAAAAGACGAATATACGTATGATTGTATGTATGTACTGCGGCCGCAACAATTGGTTGTTAAACGTGAGAAGAAAATAATTATTAACGATTTTGTAACATATTAAACTACGAGAACATGCTTAATCTTACATTATAAATAAAAATTGTTATTTAACGTGATTCAAGTCAAAAAAAAAAAATGAAAAAAATGAATAAATAAATAAAAATAAAAATAAATAAATAAAAAATAATTTGAGTTTCTCAATTGATCAGTTGACAAGACAAGAGTTTAAAATACAAATTATCTAAAATTAACAATTTATGATTGTATTGTAAATTCAACTTCTTAAGGTTCTTATAAATACAATTTGTATGTTTTTAAAATCTTTAATTATTTGCTCAGATCATTGAATTTTAAGATATATACCGAATATTGATTTAAAATATAACATTTTTAGTACTCTCTCAGATTATTTTATATTTCATTATTTTGTATATCATGCATGCCTAAAAATAATAATAAATTTTGAATTATTGCCACATTTTTATAAATTCCGTACCTAAATTTTTTTTTAAAGAGGAACTATTAAATACTATTAATATTCATTTAGAAATATTGTAATGTTATAATCTATTATTTTGAAGATAACACAAATTTTTAAGATTACAAAATAAACTGCTACAATACAAGATAATAGTATTGTTTCATTACAAAATATTTTATAAATAATTACAATTTATTTCTCGTAAAAAAATCCATTCAAACCGAATAATCGTAAATGCAACGAATAATTCGGATCCCCGTTCGCACCAAGTTACGAGAACAGCTGACAGAGCGTATATTTATGGTCGAATGGAAAATTCAATTTTTATAATTCCATATAAACCCATATCAAGAAAGAAATGATTTTTAACTTTGACAAGATCATTAATATTAGAATAGGGACGAAATTATATTAACACTAATCTTATGATCATAGACACAATATTAATGTATTTTTGTATTTGTACTCTTTTTCTTTTCTTTGACGAACTAAACACTTCTCTAATAATTTATCTATCAAATTATTATATAATTATTATTTATTATTATAAATAATTATTATATTATTATATAATTATTATTTTAGTTACATCAATATAGTTTTTCTAGCTATACAAGTGATACGTTTGCTATAGGTGGTCGTAGACAATTCGCTTTTTTCGGGTTGTAATTGGTGAGTCCTATTCTTTCTAAACATGTTTTATTGGCTTGCTATTATGTTCGTCATTAATTCAAAAATAATGAAAAACATGTTTTATCTTCTCCTGGCTTGAACAGTCCTTCAACCCTAATACCGCCTACATTTCAAATCTCTTAGCTAAACAAGGCAAATAATCCATTTTGAAATATATTCCTCAAGATGTTTAAAAATCCAATTATGTAGAGTTAAACTATTTTATTGTTTTATTTTTTTTATTATTTTTATTACGTACCCATGAAATTATTCAAAAATTCATCATTCAAAGTGATCTGCATTCGGATGCATGCATGTGGATGTATTAGAAAAGAAATTTCTATTCTTATCACAAAAAGTGGGCTAATAGTGATTTAATGATTATATCCGAATAAACAATATTTTGACCCAAATAGAGTACAACACAATTTAACAAACACCAATAACCAGTTGCATATGTATGCATGAGTGTATGTTAATACGTATGTATGTATATATATATTTGTAAGTAGAAAATAATTCTTAGCTTCTAAAAGAAAGTTATAAACAAAAAAAAAAAAAAAAGAAAAAAAAAAATAAAATAAAATAAAATAAGATCTTTGAGTTGTTAGTTATAAGCATAAAAGCGGGTAATATTTTCACATAATGTGGGATTCAAGACATTCTTATGTTTGCGTCATTTGTAAAACACACAAATATGTGCGCAGTTTTATACAAATATACATGCATACATACATACATACATACATACATACATACACACCAACACCTGACCCCCTTTTCTTTTGATGTTTTTCGTAATCAGATTACGTTGGTGGTTTCTATGAATTCGATAAATGTTTATAGCATGAGAGAAAGAAGAGAGCGCCAGCTAGTGTAAATTCTAACTGATATTTATTAACAATTATATTTATATTGTTGTTGTTCTAAAACCTTATGAAAACACTTACCAAATACACGCATACATACGCCTCCAAGCATGCGTTAGTATTGCTCACCAACCAACAACAAGAGAACAAAATATATTACGAACGATTACTCAACAGCTGTCTGTGCAATGTGATCAGTTTGTTTGTATGCCTGTTGTTCAATATTGTTGACAATGAATGATAAAAAGACGCTCCAGACAAACAATCACACTCTTCAAACTTCCATAATCGTATATTGCTATCAACTCGAACAAATTTCACTTTTACCTTAAATTATATAGGTTGCAACCAGGTTCGATATTCAACATGCAACCCAAACAAAGAACGAATAAACAAATCTAGAAAATGCCAACAAAGAAAGTACACTACTGCAGCAGAAAAAAAGAATAAGTGTGGCAAAACAAAAGCAATTAAACTGAAACACAGAAATAAGCGTCTTTTCTCTTACAATGACCTACAAGAAGGGAAAAGCCAGTTGGTTTGTGCAAGATTCATAATGATAATTTGGAGCCAACATGTTGTATTAAAACAATTTCAAACTTTCACACAGTCTTAACGTCACTGTGTACAACAGTTCGTGTTTCTGCAACGTGACCACAAGTAACGCTAAGAACCATAAATATATTGGCCAAAGTGAAAGAGGTTGAATTGAGAAAGCTTTTCTATTCAATTGCGTTTTGGCAGCCATTGCTAACGGTTGTGCTTAAGAGCTATAAGCGGATAAAGGAGGAGATAATTTCACGTTTAATAGACTTTGAGTAACGTAGCTTAACAATACGTCTATTCTTTCGTTTATCTTTATAAAAAAAAAAACAACAACAACAGATGGACTAATATATATCAAAAATTATTGTTGTTAAAACAAAAAAATAACTTCTTACTTTAAATATAAATAATTAAATTAAAGAATAATAAAAAAATAATAATTCTGAACCATATATGGATCATATAAGATCTCATATACATGTTATTATATTATTCGAGTGAAATACAAAATACAAAAAAATATAAAACAAGTAAAAATAAAATAAACAAATAAATATTAAATATAATAAATATATTCTTAGAACGCAAATAATTATATTGTAATAAAACTGAGAATAAATGTGTTGAATTGCTGAGAATTCCTGTGAATCATTTTATTTTTTTTATTTTTTGAAAAAAGAAAAAAATTAATAAAACACTGAAACAATCACAATAAGAAAGAAGAAATAAAAAAATTCGTTTGTATACAAATCAACAAGAGCAAAGAACTCTAGAAAATGTGACTGTGGTTTTTTGTCTTCTTCTATTCAAATATCAAAAGTAAACAATTGAATATTAAACAAACAAATACACATATATACGTATATTATTAAGATTACCAAAACAATTAAATACAAAATAAGTTTGTTTTGTGCGCAAGAATTTTTAAAAAATTCTAACATCAAAACCATAATGACCAAAACAATTGAGGTGCTATAGACAGTGAACAAAAGAAACAAATCCAAAAAAAAAAAAAAAAAAAAAATTAAAACAATTGATACAATTGAAAAAGTTCTAAAGTAAAATGTCGATTGTGTGCACTCTAGAGCCGAAAGTGAATTTATTTAAAGGTCCTGTGGCTACAAAAAATTTACTTGTGCTTAAAAATAACAATAATATTAATAGTGGCAACAACAACAACAACCACAACAACAACAACAACAACCACAATAATATTAATAATAATTGTATTAATAGTAATAAATTAACTACACCATCGAAGATAACAACAACCACAACAATACCGTTAGCAACATCTTCAACTAAACTTTTAACGGATACAACTACAAATAACTGTATTAAAGATAAAAGTACGTAAAATATTAAACAATAAAAGATGGGAAACAGAGAGAGAGATAGAGAGAGAGATAGAGCGAGAGAGAGAGAGAGAGAGAGAGAGAGGGATAGGGTGATAAATAAATAAAGAGACTAGAATTATATGGACTAAAAAATTATAAGCAAACAAAGGAATTAACTTAAATTGTGTAAGGGCAAGACTACGTTGTAGAACGTTTTTTTTTTTGTTTATATTTTCATAAATGAAAGTTTTTTTATGTCTTAAATCGAATACAAATAGACAATCAGCGGTAAAACGTGTCAATTAAAGATGCAATTTTATATGAGTCATCTTTAAGTCGGAATTTCCCAAACATGATGCAATATAATTCTAACGTTATCCATAATCTACATAGCAAAACGCATTCACTGACACTAACACTTTACTTTCATTGCTTTCACTTTGATTCGTTCGCGCGAATTTAAATATTCCTTAGGTTGAAACGCATGAGCGATATTAATTATTACCACATTGTAGAATTAAGTATACGCTGTAAAATTTTCTTAGCAATACACAAATGCAATAAATAAATGCAATTTTATATTCAGTTTTAATGTATGAGATTTTTCTTTTGTTATTCCTGTTTATGTTTTACTTTAGGCTTTGCAGCTCAGGCGCTATTAAATACAAAAACATCAGATCTTAAGGCACGGATTTCAGTTACGGAATTTGTACGACGGAACACAGATATTGCATCGTCCTTGTCAATTAATACAAGTGACGATTTAAAAGGACTGCAGTATCAGCAACAAAATCAACAACAACAGCAACAACAAGGACTAATAACGGCTACAATAAATATGCCAGAAGTTTTACATACCAGCGCTAATAGTCTGAATACAACAAAGTACAACCACAACAACCATCAATCGATGACTCCAGCGTCGGCAGCAGCTGCCGCAGCAATTGCCATGAATACAGTCCGAATGTCAACTATTTCGCCAACATTATCAATGAATGGTAGTTCGAATGAAGCCACAAATAGTAAGTTGATCTAAATGTATATATATGTCTTAATGAGAGTGTAAGTAATTGGAATTCACCTTTAGTAATTGTTTCTAATGTCTATTTTAGTGCACAGCCTATCTATGTACAACGGTCCAGTGAGTCCTCAATCCAGTGATTCTGGGAACAGCATGACTGATATGCATATATCTAGAGATGGAAAATATGTCACTTTCAATGGTGAGCACATGACAAAGCAGCAGGCTAATGCGGCAAAAGAACTATTTTCTCAGCGTAAACAGCGTGAATTTACTCCAGATTGCAAAAAAGACGACAGTTATTGGGATCGTCGTCGACGCAATAATGAGGCCGCTAAGCGAAGTCGTGAAAAGAGACGATATAATGATATGGTTTTAGAGCAACGAGTAGTGGAGTTGACAAAAGAAAACCATGTCCTTAAAGCTCAATTAGATGCGATTAAAGAAAAATTTAACATATCGGGAGAGAACTTGGTTAGTGTTGAACAGATTTTGGCATCTTTACCCACCAGCGAACAGGTTTTAAGTATAACAAAACGAGCAAAAATGACGCCAACCTCGGCAACGCCCAACAATTTTAATGCAAATACTAGCACCGGTTTAATGTATAGTTCCTCTCAAGCATCCGCTTCTCTGCTCCAGCAAAAAACTTCTGCTGAAATTATAGGATCCCCTAACGAAAAAATACAGACCCAAACGGCCATTAAATCGAATGTGTCAACAACAACATCAACTTCATTGTCCATGTCGTCGTCGTCACCAACTTCGTCATCATCAAACTCACTACATATTCCACCAACACATCACAGCTCAAATGGGCCAACATCACTGACACCTACCGTCCAAACATCCCAGTCTTTGTATGCACAAACCAATTCATCTGGTATAGTCTATAATCCTGCAGCTTTAAGTGAAACTATTTCTGCATCCACAATTTCACAGCATCACGTAGTTACAGCTGTAGCTGCATCCACAAACGTACCCCCGCAAACGCCTACAAATTTACAAAATCTGCATGTACTTCAGGCTCTAAACCGACGCTGCGACTTAGATAACTTACGTAAAGTTGTCGCTGTTGTCGATGCTATCAATACAAACAGTGATTTGCCATCATCAGTTAGCGGCTTGTATACTAACTCCCAATCAGCTGCTTTATATGCAGGCACCGCACAACATGTGACTCCCATCTATACTCAATTCAATAAAGAGGATCATCCATACTTACCTACAATTGAATCTGCTGTGACTGGTTCGAATGTGACTGAATCAGTAACATCAACATCACCGCGTGTAACAGGCAGTGTTTTGAACCTCTCCCGCAGAGCTAGTACACCCACCGCATATGAAAGTATGCTCTCTTCAACCACTTCCTCGTCAAGACTTTCCTCCATGTCTTCCGCTTCATCTTCAGGTGTTGTTTCTGGAGACGACGACCATGAGATCGACAATGAAATACCCGACGAATCCAATGAACACAATCTCGCCAGTACAACTACTAGTCCATTGAACACGGACACAAACAATTGCTTGCCCCTTAAACTGCGACACAAATCTCATTTAGGCGATAAGGATGCAGCAGCAACTGCTTTGCTTGCCTTGCAGCACATAAAACAAGAACCGATTAGTAGCAGAGCATCCCCACCCGCATGGGCAGACAATTCTGGAGACAATAGTAGCGACGAGAGAGATTCCGGAATATCCATACCAAGTCCCGAATGGACTGCTCAGTTTCAACGAAAAGTTCTCGTATCTGGAAAAGATGCCTGTACAGCTTCTGCTGTAGTTTCTGTATCTCCATCGGAGCGGGAACACATTTTAAAATCGCAACTGGCACGCCTAGAGTCAGAAGTCGCAACAATCAAAAACATGATGATTTACACTTCAGATCAAAATCTGTCTCAGCAAGACATTAAAATTTAAAAAAAAAGAAAAATAAAAACAAAATACAATATTCAATTAGATTTGTATGATTGCCCAAGATCAAATTCAAACGTCTATTTGAGAAACGAATTGTTCTGTTCCCGAACAGCAGCAGCAGCATTAACTCCCAACCAATTCACACAATCCGTCATTTCTTATGTGTTTGAATTTTTCTTTTCCAAGGAGAGAGAGAATAGACAGTAATCTAAACATGTTATGCGAAAATTAGAGAATGTTGAAAAGAAATAAAGCAAAAACCATTAAGAATAATCCTTACTACGTTTCTTAAAAATATCAATACAACGCAGCGCAACGCAACACAACACAAAACAAAACAAAACAAAACAAAACAAAACAAAACAAAACAAAACAAAACAAAACAAAACAAAACAAAACAAAACAAAACAAAAAAACAAAACAAACAAAACAGTACATTTTTTCCTAACTGTGTTTTTTAATTTTCTTCAATTTTTAGTTTAGGATAAATCTTTTAAATTTCAAATCAAATGAAGTTAATTTCGAAAACTATTAAACTTCAGATCTCAATATTATTATAAAAAATTTATATATATATTATATATATATATATATATATATAATATTTATTATATATATATATATATATATATTATATAGATATATATATAATTTATATATAATAGATTATATATATAATATATATATATTTATTATATAATATGTATATATATATATTTATATATATTTATTTTATATACATATATATATATATATATATATTAATTTTGGATTCATTTGTATGTAGATCACTTTAAATACGGTATTAAAAAAAATACATAAAATACATAAAATAAATAAATAGTTGTTATGACAAGTATAAAAATACTGGGAATTCCATTAACGTAAATGGTACATTCCCTAAAATATATTATATAATCATTTCTAAAAGTTAAACAATTAGGATACAGCAATGAATTAGATTTTATCTTTAATCAGATTACATATGTATATGTACATACATACATGCTAGTATATTAGTTAATGTTGTTTTTAACTTTAAATATTTGTTAATAATTTTTGTGGTAATCACGTTATATAATAAATTTTTATAATTTCTTCAATTAACAAAAGTCTAATTCAGAAATATAAAGTCTATATGATGTTTTGTGTATATACATACATATTTACTCTGATGGTAAATATTTTTTTGAGATGTTATAAAAAATTAAAAAAAGTTTCCTTAACTAGAAGTAATAATATTTATTTATAACAAAAAGAAAAAACACATAAAACACATATATACATAAAAATGTACCATTATCTATATACAATATTCATATATATATATTGTTTAAATTGTAAATACAAAATGCATACATAGAAACCATTCACACGTTCATACATATACAAATAGAGGGTAGAATATTTTTGGAGTATTTTATTATTAATCAATATATATACATATATACAATGAAATAATGATATAAATTCTAAATATTTATATTACTATACAAAAATATTTTGCAAAACATATACCATATTAATAACGGTTATTTTCTATTATTAATATTATTATTGTAATTAATATTATTTATTTATATACTATTAGATTTTCTAAGTTGATCGTTACTATGCAATTAAAAATCAAAAAATTTTATACAAAAAGAAACCGACTTGAGTGTTGTTAATGTAAGAAATAATTTAGAATTTCTATTTCACGTTGCAGAAACAAACAAAATGTCCTAGATTTTTAAATGTAATTGAATGTTAATAGAGAAAATTCTCAAATTCTCTGAAACACAAAAGGTTCGTCTGTTAGAGTTTGTCTTTCGATGGACGAGATATTGTTTTAAATGTTACAATTTATTTAATATGCAATGTTTTATTTAAAAATATACTGAGAAATATATGTTTAATGCATTTTCATTTCTTAAGCTAAACTGATTATTAAAGTAAAAATGCTTCAACCAACATATGGTAAGTAAATTATATTGTTCACAAAATCAAAATTGTATTCACATGCAGACGCGAAGTTGATATATGATGAGAAATAGGGGAGGAAAAAACGAATAGGTTTTCATACAATTTCAATACTCACCGTTATTTTTTACAGTATGTCAGAGATTCACAAAAAGTGTATCATACCAAATATCTCTTAAACTCATTTGTCACTGCATTTCCTAAGTCGACTTTTCCAGTTGAACTAAGACTAGTTGATTAACTTGGTAATTCTAAAAAACTTATTTAGTTATTACGAAACCAACCTCTTATAAGACTGAGAGAGTTCATTATTTTGCTGAAAGCACCAGAGTACTGCCATATTCTCCTCATCGAAGAGTAGCATGGTTTCTTTAAGGATACTATTATAAATTTTTTTGGTCAGTTTTTAATCAAGGTGTATCCATTTTGATGTGTACATGTAGTCGCCGTGGTCTAATAGGCTGTGTATTGGCTTATTAGGCGTAAAGCTACGATTCAAACAGGAAGTCAGATATTTTAAACAAAACAAAATATGAAAAAATATTTCGTCGGCCGACTGCCTCTTAACAGATTTCTGGCAAAAACTCTAAGAGTTTCTCAAAAATCGATCGTTCGGAATTGACTTTAAACTGTAAATCTCGCCACTCATGTTTTAGATTAACACGCACACAACATAAGTGGTGTGAAAAGCTGGGTCGTAATTCGGACTGAATCGTTGTAATCACCAGTTATGTTTGTATGCATGTATAGATTATATATTTATTCCTTTTCGTTCCTTTTGGAAATATAGGACTACCACAGAACAACGTTCCCATCCTCCTATTATTTGTTTTGCTGAGTTTCAGTTTTACTAATGAAGTCTTTCCGAGTGGCCATGCTTAGACACAAAATCCTCTATAGACTTGTTTTAAACGCAGTGGTGAAGAAAGTTTGGCTAATTTAGTACTACTCTTTCTGAAGTGGTGGCACTGCCCGACCTCCTTGTGATGTCCCTTGTTCATGTTATACTTTCTTGGAGAGGAATAAGAAACAGGGATCAGTGGGTTTCCTACATAAATTGTTATTAGGGATTTGAAGTCTCTCAATTTTATAAATTTGATATTCATCTACATAGAGATTTGTTAAACAATTTAAGATTCAATAGAAATATAAATGATCTGATTTTTTATTTACTTACATAACAACAGGACATCATAAGTTTCAAGAGAAAAATGGTGTATATTCCGATATGCCAAAAGGTATGTTTAAATGTTCTTAACTTTATTTCGATATTATTTTATTAAACAAAATTACAAAACATAACAATTGATTAGATAAATATAGAGACCTAGACACGTTCGCTCATATGCGTATATTATATTAGAAGGTCACATAGAATTATATCTGTCGTAGAAGCAGTACAATGACAAATATTATGAAAATTAAAATTTGATATTTTATTAAATGTAGTATAATTTAAAATATATCTTAAATAGGAATTGCAATCATTGTGCATATCTTGATCGAAGACATTCGGATACTTAAAGGTCCAGCAAGACTGGCTTTGTTTCTCGCGCACACTTTAACATTGAACGCATAAGCTTAATGAAGCCAGTATCTTTCGGTTTTTCTAAACCTCTTTGAACACGATTTTTCATAACCGCAATAAATTCTCGATTACTCAACTGGTTGTCATCTAAAAATATTATAAATTAAAATAAGTATGAATAACAATTGGCGTGATCTCATTTATATCCTTCTTTCATTTTCATTTGTTCAGTTCAATTAAAATCTTTTAATAAAAAAATTTATATGTACGTACATTTCTGCATTATATGAAATGAAATACATATTTATAATTTTGTAGCGTTATCTGCTTTATAATAGTAGTCAATCTTTAGAATTTCATTTTTTTTTTTTCTTCCAAAATTAATTTAATTTATGTTTTTTTTCTACTTTTTTGATTTCGATCATTATTTAAATGTTGGAAAAATCATTAGTAAAAATATTTTAATTTGAACTACTTTTACAATACATACAGTATATATATGTGTGTATAGTGGCGAACTAAATTATTGACACATCAAGTATAATCAGCTTCAAGACTGTTTTAATGGTGTTGTGAAAGTGATTTGTGATTAAAAAAATATATTGGCTTAACAGAATGATGGATGCATTTTTTTTTTTTACAAAATTCAATTAAATTCAGCCCAACATCTTTTTTATAAAATGTCCATTAAAAATAAAAATTGCCAAATTTTGCTGAACAAAAATATTTTATCGTCTTGAATAAACAGTGTTAGTAGTTTAAACAGTAAAAGTCAGTTTTCAATAAATTTTAAAAATTTCTGGCAATTTCGTTAAAAGTGTCTAGCAAAGGGAGAAAACGACAGTGTCTGAGGGAAATCATATGCTGAGATTGAGAAAATGATGGAAAGAACTCGTTATACCTTTCGGAGTCTAGAGCAACGTTTTAAACTTTATATACCCATGTATGTAGACAAATAATAAAAAAGATAAAGTTGTATCTAAAAATAAAAATTTGGTGAATTCTATGTCTAAACGACGCAGACAGTTTTGGAACAGAAGGGTCTCCCAATAAAATATGCAATTTTTTTTTAAATCAAATATTTTTTTTAATTTTCAATAAAATGTGTCAATAATTAAGTTCAGTGAAATCAATTATTGTTTTGTTTTTATTTATTTTTTAACAAATAATGACATAAAAATGTTAAAAATAATCTCCTACAAAGGTAATTAATTATTCTATCTGGTAAAAAATACTTCTCATTTAAAAATAGTTCTTAAATAGCTCTTAATCCCTAAAAACGGTCTTAAAGTGAAATGAGATTTAGTTTGTCAGTGTACATGTACACATACGTCTCTGTACTGTACGTCAGAGTTGGTATAAAGTTTTTATTTTTCATATACTAGATATATGTATGTATTGATCAAATGAATGAAAATGGAACGAACATATGTATGTGTATGAAAATTTATTTTGACTTACTGTTGTCGTCAAATATAGTGAAAACGACATCAATAACATGGTCTGATAACTCCACCATGGCGACAGTTTTGGCAACATGTTTCAATGTAGCCTGATCAATTGAAGCACCAGCAATGTGATAAAATGTTAGAGCCGTATCGACGTCGTTAATGTTATTGAGAAAATGGAAAAAATCCAAATAGTCTTTCTTGGATATTCCTGTAGAGTGGTCTCGGAAACGTCTTTTCACTCTTTTGAGCTTACGTTGCTTTTTCTTTAAGGGGTAGCCCGCGTAAGCCAATAGCAGTTCTGCAAAATCGGCTTCTGCGATCATACCATCTTCATTTGGATGTTTACGCTCAAATTCAAGTGACAGAATCTCTCTCTGTAGTTGTTGTTGAAAATCCAAGAACTTTTGTATTGTCAACTTTTTATCCAAGTTCGGACCGAAAAAATAAGTTGTCAACGCTGAGTTCACGCCCTACATTTAATTTACAAATTAATTAATAAATTTTTTTCACTATGTATAAAATTCTACCAGAATAATTTAACAAAATAATTCAACTAGAACTTTTAAGAGCTAAAACAAGCATATGCAGACTTGATAACACAATTATAGAATACATGGGGATATCGAACAGATGGTTAACAAAAACAATACGCGTGCATGTATTTCTATTGAAGATACAACATTTTCGATTAAAAAAAGAATTAAAGAAAAAAAAGAAAAAACGGAAGTTCTTAAAAAACAAGTACCTTAGACTTTTAGCAATTATATTACAAAACAATATATTAGATAGAATTAATTAGAATTAGAAGAAAATTAGAAAGTAGAAATTAGTTACAAAATATAGACAATTAAGGTTATTTAGCGTTTCATTTTTAATTTAAAATAATATCGATCGTTAGTTATAAAATTTAAGGAATATAATTGTTTTCAAATGTTAAAAATAATGTTTACCTTAAAAGTGTTCCCGGTATTAGCATGATCTCTATGACGACTGCCTATACTTGTTTGTTGTCTTACTAGAGTTGCAACCATTTCAAATTCTTCACAATCTACATCGCCATCTCCATTTAAGTCAAACATTTGAAATGCAATTTCAAAGTGACGGCGCGAAGCTGCAATATAAAGAAATGCAAACATTTTTCATTATTGTTTTACAATTAGTGAAATAAATTTAATTCTTTATACATTTTTTGTATAAATTGATTCCTAAAAATTACACAAACTTAAGATTTGTAAACGACTGCTAACAGAATTCTTAAGTAAAAAAAATTCGAAAGTAACTTTAAATCGAATATAAACTGATGAATGGAGCAAGATATCCGAAATAACATCAAGTAATGTATGATAAAACTCAATAATCAAAACAATAGGGAAATAAAAACAAACCATTAGAACTCTCAGGATGAAAAAGAGTGAGCAAAATTAAATAAGTTTATAAAAATTAACGCCTGCGTATTTAACATTAACTCTCTACATTTATAGACAAATGGGAAAACGCGCCAGGACCCGTTTCAACAAATTTTCACAAGATAGCAAAACAGTTAACAGTAAACATTCATCATTAAAAGAGTAAGAAACATCAGCCAAAAACAAAAAATATAATTTATAATTCTAAAAAGATACACATAACATAACATAAATGTGAGTATGGGAATTACTGTCCGTCTGTGTGACTGTGATTAAAATGTAAAAAGCAAATTATACAGTATACAGACAACAAAAAAAAAAAATTTTATTAAAATTTTATCAATTTCTTTACATCCAGATAAGGAAATTGTATCAAATCTCATACGGCGAACTGTCATTTTCGTAAATTTTTATTGTATGAAATGGATGAATGAAGTGATGTGATGAATATGGGCCTAAGCAACACAAAAATAACCATTTTTTTTTTTATAAGAAAATTAATTTTTTTTTTGGTTTTTGTAATGTAATGTGCGGATGCATATGTTCCTTGACGATGGACATTCAACAAGGTGTTTGTTCTTCTGTAGCATAACGCCCTAGTTTATTTCAGATTTCCTTGTTCTTCTTGTTTTTACGTCATCACATAGTGACATGTGTTGCCAAGTGAAGTGGTATCATGAACTTGCAGTAGCAGAAGTGCTATTTCCTTTTTTCAGATTTTTTAATAGAGGACCGTTTATGGTAGAATATTTCTTCAAACATACGTACTTCAATAGGCTTTTAAACAATGAAATTTTAACTTTACAAGTAGAGGATTTTTTAACTTTATAGAGGAGCATTTAAGCTAGAATATTTTTCTTAAAATGGGTATGTGTACGTGCTTTTACGGAAATGATATTTGTTTTTTTAAAGCAAATGCAAGAAATATAACATTCAAAAGAGAGCTACAAGTGGCAACGTTGAGTACAGTGAATAATTTTTCTTTAATTTTAATTTCAGATTTAATACTGCAGGTACAAGATTGTTAATAAAAGACGCTCATAAATCATTAAAGAGGACTTTTGAAAGCAAATGACAATGATAATACGCCTGTGTTATGGCAAACGTGTTCAAGCTTCTTTAAAACTAATAGCCTGCATTTCAATTGCGATTTTATATTTTGGATTTCTCTTTCGCGAGTCTTTAAATGCCTTCGAACAAAATAAGGATAAAGCAGAAGCAGCAGCTGTAGCCGTAGGCCTAATACAAATTGATAAGTTAGAAGTAAGTGGCTTAGATATATATGTACATAATAATGTATGCATATTTCAACTTATTTTATTTGCTAACATCGATAAAACTAGCAGAAAAATCCATTTGGCCGTCATAAAAAATTCCAAAAAGAAGTTTCTGAAAAATTAGAAGACGTAGTAAACACCTACCTGCCACCTATTATATCGAGTACACTAAACCCTGTTTACGAGTATTCAGAAGAAATTCACAGCGCCACCGAAAAGGATTTGAAAAAACGTCGTCAACACGCACAACGAGTTTGTATGAAATATAATTTGCAATCCATTTACCCGCCAAATCCCCGTGAGTTCTTCATCTCTACTGGCCACAGTTTGGTATGGTGTAATGTCTTCAAAGCAGCTAGTAGTACTTGGATGTATTATTTCAATATATTAGGTGGGTATGACATTAAATACTTGCAGCGTACGGAATTTCAGCCTCTGGAATTGGCTCGTAAGCGATTTCCCCGTCCCTATATGCAAGACTTGGAAGAAGCCTTATCCTCGTCCCTATCATTTATTTTTGTTCGAGACCCATTTGAACGAATTGTATCAGGATATCGCAACAAGTTGGAGGGTGGTAAAAATACGTTCTATAAGACATTGGCAAAAAGAATAGCAACCAGATTTCGCAAGCATCCCATTACAGGTGGAGGAAAAGGCAAAACGGGTCCCACTTTTAATGAATTTGTACAATATTTGATCAAGCAACATGAGCAAGGAAAGTCTTTTGACGAACACTGGTCACCCATATACAGTTTTTGTACACCTTGTAGTATTAACTTTACAATTATTGGGAAAGTGGAAACGTTTAATAGGGACTCAGAATTCATTATAAGACAAGCCGGCTTAGAATCACTGCTACTGGGTAAATTACCAAAGACTTTCCTACGAAAAATTGGTAATTTATCAAAAGGTGCAAAAACGTATAGATCTTTAGAAAAGTAAGTGAGAATAAATAAAAATCTGTAATAATTCCTGACGTTATAATATTCAATTTTCTTTTTAGATATTTTTCCGAAATAAGTCGTTCGACTCTAGACCAATTATTGAAAATTTACAAATTAGATTTTGAATTATTTAATTATGATTATAAGAAATATTATAAATATGTAACAATGGATCCAGAATCACAATTGCCTGCTACAATAAGACCAAGTGAAAATTCGACACAATCTAAAGCTTGAAGCGTAAACAAAATATTTTAAAATGAAAAACACAAAAAGCAGAAAAATTATTTTCATAATTTTTTTTTCTAAATCCACTATAACTACTACACCCACCCAAGTACCTCTCTGAAAAAAATATATTTAAAGCGTATAAATATTGATAAATCTACAAAATATTTACAAACCACAGAGCAATTGACCTCAAAATTTAATCTATTATTAAATAAAAGCCAAATTAAAAACGTTTTCCAAAAAATAATAAAAAAAATTATATTTAATTAACATAAAGCGAAAAAGCCAAAGACTAAATGTAATTAAATTAAAAAAAAATATTCACATTCGTTTTTTAGCTCTATATGTGTACAGATATTTATTATTTTATTATTAATTAAAAAAAAAAAATAAAAATAAATGTAGGTATATATGTACATATAATTTTTCTTTTGAATTATGCATATTCGAAAGGAATTGTATATACAAATTTACATACACTTATATATTCATATTTCTGAGTAATTTAAAAAAAAATCATTGTAGTTTATACATATACATAATATTATACATGTATAGTATGTGCATAAGCCCCAATTTACTGGGCCATCCATCATATTAAGGAATGTAAGTTATTTTAATTTGAATTAAACAATTTTACAATTGTTGTGATGTTAAATTTGAAAAGGAAAAGCAGTCATTGTTCTAAAATAAATTTATTCCATCTATTTCGAAGAATTTATTGTACTTTATAAAATACAAAATAAACAAACATTAAGAAATATTTTATGCTGTTTCATTTATCTTTCAATCAATAGCCTACACCTATGAATGAGGCGATACGGATGATGGATTGAAATCGATGTCGGGAGATGGTTCGCTACGGTGTTACTGAGCATACGCCAGAGATATCTGGAGCCATATGGAATAGAGAGATTTCTCTTGCGTAGGTAAGTATTCATGTAAAGAGTAACTACGGAAGATACTTGGTAAAGTTAGGTACATCATTTCATACCGAGATAAATTGTACGTTACGAATTTTGGTTAAAGCTAAATAAGACAGTGAACCTGTTTGTGTTATAATGCAAGAGATAAAACTGTTCCTCTCGTCCTGTCATTGTGAAATGTTATCTGTATGTAGAAAAGTAAAATTTGATTTTGTACCTATTAATATAGCGTTCCAATTTACTTTTTTTGTATCTGTGATAATAACTAACTGCATGCCGATAGGCGGAAATATCGTTACTTAATGTTACATTTAAAGATGTTCAAATATTTGATATCGACTAAGACCAACCTCTAATTGTAGTAATAATAAAAAAAAATGTGATCACAAACGGATGGTATAGGCTTTGCATTCAAGTTAAAGGAATAAATAGTAAAGTAATCTTAGTCTACTATTGAGTTTTTATTCTACAAAAGCCGATAACTACTTATTATAACCAGACTCAAATATTAGATAAGAAACTCCTTCTAACCTATTAATATTGTTTCCATGAGTACATATTTATATTCATCATATTTTACTTACTTGATAAAACAGTCAGAAGAAAAATATAGTCGGAAAATGTGATTAAGCCATATGAGCCCAATTTATAGAAGATACTATTTTTTTCCAAATGTAAGTTTAAGCATTCTCCAACAGACTGTTGAAAAAAAGTTGGACTATTTTAATATTTAGATCTATGAGTTTTATAATAAAATATTTAAATAATTCTAAACAGTTAAGTTGTGATTATACCTTTCCAGATACTTGCTAATGGAATTGAATAATATGGAAAAGTTAGACAAGATACGTAAATAGATAATTAGGTGTCATAAGTCATAATATTTTATTTCAACTTACCTTAGGATCATAACGTCGATATTGGTCAAGACCCAAGCCTATAAAGACATAAATTGATTAGAGGATTATTAAAATAGAGAATATATATTTCTTAGTTAGTTAAACAAACGTACCCTCTGGCTGTTTCATACCAGGTGTCATACTTGTTAAAAAGTCAGATGGTGTCATAAAGATTTCATGACGATCATCTGTTGTCGGTACTTGTATTGTAGCGAAATAACGGAACACCTTATCTGGTGTTGAAAACTGCCGAATACGGTTTTCATATTCAATTATCTAAATTCATTAATATTAAATATTTGACCAAAATTAGTAAAATGTATTATTTAAAGCGAATATTTAAAAAAAGGTTCTCTCAAAAACTGGATGCTTCAATTAAAAAATGTATCTTCTTTTTATAAAATATACCAAACTTTGCAAATAGTTAAGCTTCGACTTCAATTTGAATAAAATGTTTACGAATTCAAATATAAAAAAAATCTAGTTTCACTGCAGCTGAGGTCTGTGGAAGAAGTATTTGATCATACGTTTGTATGCTCGAGGTCTTTAGTATATTTTTATTTCCGTATATATTATCATACAAAAACCAAAATACTCGAGGTTTTTGGGAGATTTATGCTGAGGTACTTAGCAACCAGTAAGGAACGACTGACTGTAAGTGGTTGAAATTACGAGCAAAAATATAGTATAAAACTTAAATTTGAACTTTTTAAGATGTTGTTAAAAGCACCCAGGTTCTAAGTTAAGAATGCTTAAAATTTATGGATGATAAAAATTAAATTTTAAAAACTTAGAACAATACAAGCACAACAATGAAAAATATAAGAAAATTATAATAATAAAAAATAAAAATTATGAATAAAATTACCGTCCGGTTGTTTAATGCCTGGATAAATTGAACGTAAAAAATCATCTGGTGTCATACAGACTGTAGTACCATGAAGCGTTGTTAAACGGACAGTGGCAAAATAACGAAAAATTTTGTCGGGAGTTGAAAATTGTCGAATACGATTTTCGTATTCAATTATCTTGAAAAACATTCAAATTATAAGTTCTTATTAATAACAGAAAATGAGAAATTAAAATTAACAACTTAAAATATATTCATAATATAAAAATATCCATGTAGAAGACGTATGTACATTAATTCTTCATACTTTACGTTCTCGAAATCCAATTTTCTCTTTTTCTGTACGAGTAACTTTTGAAGTCTGCTCTTTTACTGAATTTTCTTCGTCCCCGTCGCTATCAATTTCGCTATCTGTGTCAATATTCAAGTCATGCTTAGCATCTCTAGCTTTTTTCTCCTCCTTCGATAATTTTTTACGTTGCTTTTTATCGACATCGCCATTTTCAAAGCCAGCGTCTGCATCAACTTTTGGAGTCAGCATGTTTTTAACTCTAAAATGTAAATGTAGAATAAACAATCAAATGAATTGAACGTTTGGTTTTAAAAAATTGATTTTTACTTTTTCCAATCAGTAAGAGTTATCACAAATAAAGAACCTAAGAAAAAATGAAAAAACTTTGTAAAGGTCGGAGTTTTCTCTTTCTGATGTCCAAACTTTTTATGGCCCCGTGACCCAAATGGGTCACTAAATTTCTTGTCGGGGCTTTTTGCTATGGATACTAATATGCCCAGTGAATTATTCAAAACAATGTTTTGCTGAGATCTGACAAATAATTGACGAGACACTAGCGCTCCACACTGCCTTAAGATAGACATTTTTCCAACAATCTGCGTGAGGATTATCTGTCAATAAAAACAAGTCCAAAAAAAAAATAATAACTATTCATACAAACAATTTCGTTTTTATATTTAGCACAAAATCTCACTTTTGGCACACCAGAAAAGCTGTATGAAGTCTGTTAAACCATTCAATTAAGATTTTAATGAAAAATTACTTAAAATTTTAAAAAATAGAAACCTATTTTTAGCACAGAGTTCGTTCCTTTAATATTTGCGTAAAAACGAAATTATATTTTTGACTCTTCTTCTGCCCTGTATTGTTTGGTCGAAAATTGTTGAAGCAGCTGTTAAAGGAGCTGCCAACTGTTTCTAATATTTGCAGCTGTGTACAGCATTGCCATATAAAATCTCTAAAGACCCAGTGCAATTTTAGCCAATAATATATGTATACTACTTTCTTAGAAAGATTAACGACTTAAAATACGATAAAATGAAAATTAGTTCTTTGTCGATATGCCTATGTATTGGTTTCGATAGTAAACAGATACAGAATGCAAATTTCACTATAAATTTAGAGCTATTTCCTCTTCTTTAATACACCTAAATTAGAGTGCGATTCTTGAGGACTTCGTTCTGATATTTCACCTTCCTATTGAAGATAGGAGATTCCACTTTTAGCTTTTTAGTTCATTTAGTTATAAGGGAAACACTCTAATGTATTAAAAGCTTTAAAATCTAGACTTAATTCACGTATTTCCAGATAAACAGACACAATCTAAAATTCTTCACATTTCCAAAGCCACAAACGAGTCCAGGGCAATTGCTACTGTTCCTTTCTTATCTAAGGTAATGGGATATAAATCATTATCCGGAAAGTAATAATTTCTTATCTGAGATACATTTGGGATTTATGAAAACAAGAAGAGACCTTAGGTCGAAGCTGTATGAAAATAGTATACCATATGAAAGCATTTGGTCTTGAAATTTTATCAAAGAGTTTCAAAAATTATTTTACCATTTTTCATCTAAATGGCAACATTTAAAATTAGCTTAATGCTGAAAATAGTACTCCCTCAGGTCTCAATATTGCGACCGCCACAGTATAAACATTGCGACCTCTTTTGGTCTGTATATATTATAGTATAATGATGTCTCTGATATTTTAATTAACTATAATGTTCATATGTACGCTGATAGCATGCGGCTTTACGCTAATATTCTTGTAGAGAAAATTGATTTTTATATAGACTCCACTAAGCATGATTTACAAAATGTTGACAGTTGGACTATAATATATGGTCTCTGGATTAATTTCTCAAGTCTAATTGTATTTTGACTTCAGAAACTAATAAATTATTTGAATTGGTAAATGCATTATGGTGGCGCATTTAGCAGTAATGGAGCCGCGGGGTTTATATGAATTCATTTTCTGCAACGTTCTGTGGCTAAAATTACTCTGTAACATATGTGTCCGCATGAGTTTCGTTCATGAAGATGTTATATATATGTTATATTATATGTATAACATAATATGTTCATAATATATATTATATATATAATATATATATATGATTATGGAAAGAGCAGTTTTGAAGATAAACGGCTGAGAGCTTCTAAATTTCACATTAAAGTTTGGAAACCAATCGTGCAGATTTCCTTAAGTGACACTAGTTACAATGATACTCTCAAGAAAAACAGATCTGTGGGCCTGAATTTTGCTTAATGCATGCTATAATAAACGTTAAATGAATCAAAACTGTTGTCGTATTATATTAACTTCTGACAAAAACTTTTGGTTCATACAGCCGTAGCTGAGTTGATAATCTTTGACATAGTAATACTCATTCAGGAGCGATAACCTAATTGAAATGGAAATGACTAACGTTTGCATATCCTCTTAGTTTTAGAAACAAAATACAGACTTTGTACAAATAACCAGCCGTATGTGAGCAGGTCTTTTTTCAGACGACTGGGCCTCGATGCAGGTTCTCCTGTAACCCTACTTCAAGCTCTTTAAATGGCAGGGCTAATGGTCATTTTTATAATTATGGCAGAGTTGATTGATATTATATGGAAGAGGTGATACATAGTATATGTCCATATATGATATTAAAGTTATAAAATTAAAAAAATGGACAATTTTGTGGAATCACGTATTAATTTTATATATTAATTTTTGCTATTGGTTATTTTTCTGTTATTCGAATTATCCATGATGACTAAGATTGTTATATTCAACTTGTTGAAAGCTATAATAAATAGATGCATATCGCCGTCGAGAATCCAAAAGTACGTAACATCATTTTTTCTAATTTTACAGGAGAAGCAAAAAAAAGTTATAAAATAAAAAATACTTCATATGCTAAGTCGTTTTGAATTATTGATATAAAAATGTTATTTTTGATCGCAAAAATGTAAAAATTGGTAGAACTATGTTAGACGACCTTACGAATCATAATCAACCAAAAACTTGATTTTTTTTAATGATACGTACTTTTGGATTTTCGACATATACATACTTTCATGCATATATTCAAACATTATTCGTTAAGAATATTTGATTTGAACCGAAGGAAAGTACATACAATAGTAGAGTCGTTAGAATCATTGAATTCATGTCACTTTAAACTAATTTCGTTTTAATTGTTTAAGGCAATTAGTATTTAACGTTCATTCTCATGATTCTTTGTGTCGTAGGAGAGTCACGTTTTTTCACACATTTTCTCTCTTCTTAAAAGTAATTTACCATACCAAATAAAATTCAAATAAATGAATGAAATTGATGATGTTATCTTTTATAGAAACCATGAACGTAATGAGGGACGAATTCGAAAACAATAAATAGTTAAAAACGTAAAACGTTTTGAACTCCAAACTCCTTAACATTAGAGTAAATAGATAGATAGTAAATAAGTAATAGATAGTAAATAAGTAATAATAAAAAAGAAAGAGACAAAGAAAGGAAACAAAAAACACTTTGAACGAATGGATATGAAAACAGGAAATGCATTTATTTATTATGATCTTTGTTTTTACAAAATTGTAGCACCCAATAAGTAATTGAGAATGAATAGAGGCTTGGTTGATGCACTGAAGAAGTGGTGTGTATTGTCATGTAAGAAACAAGAATTAATTTACACAATAAGGACTTTGACGTGTATTTATTGAATTTTTATCCACCAACAAAAAAATTTGAAGAAAATAAGCAAAACAAGCCAGCTGATAGCTGTCAAAGTTCTCAAGGTAAGTCAAAAGTTAAAAGTTGCTCAACTCTACGCATTGCGTTAAGGAAGGAGTACCGAATGAAACAATGGACATAAGACAACATGTAGTCCTTTTGAACTTGCGTTTACGTTGCCACACAAAGAGTTTTTCAACAATTTTCAACTTCTTGTAGAACGTATTGCATAAGAAATAATGATATGATAAAAAGAATATACTTGACGCAACAGTCAAGTTGGTATTACTTTAAATTCCATTTTCCGCTTCATTTAAATACTTAAGGCTTGACGATTCAAACGTGACATGTGTGCATACGAACGAACATGTTAGAAAGTTTGTTAAGAACGGCCCTAAAGGTATCGCAATATAATGAAAGTATAAAAATAAGAGGAAAGAACCCTAATGATAACATTTTTAAATTATTAAAAAACAAACTAGTATTAAAACATTTAGTGAATATCAATACTGCGCACGATATAATAGTTATGTGCACTCTGTCTCCATATCTCAAGTGGAACTCTGTACCACCTCAACAACAAAGAAAAGAAAAGCTTTTCAGGCGAGTATGCAACATGAGTAACTTCTTTTGTTTGTACTAATTGTACTTTGTGTTGGACGCATTCAACGAGTGGTGCGAAATCATTAAAAATTGAGCATTCTATTGGTTTAATTAAGAAAAAAAAATATAATTTCATCAAAATTGGCCATGTCCATCGCTCACCGCCTATACAATCCGAATTGATTTTATCGCATAACATTTTTTCTACCCCAACAAGGGCTTTCAATTTGATACATGTCGGCAAGAAGTGCTGGGTTGGAAAAGAACCGACTTGAGGTATTTCCATCGTCCTTCTTCCAGGTCCTTCTTTGTTTTAAAATCTTATTTTTTGTTTCGATTGCAGACCATTCCTTAAAGGGCACATTATAAGCGGGAAATGAAGAAATTATTCATTGCGTAAGGTTTGGCTTCACAAATATAAAATAAGGCTGCGCATTTACTTGAACTCTAGGTTACGTTAGGTTAGAGGACGCGTACTTGTCAAAAGAGACAAGTACAGTACCCGGAGGTCAAGTTGACCCATTGTACGGAAACGTCCATAAGATGAAGGAATAAAAGGGGGGATAGAAAAAGGAGAGGAAGTAGGGAAAGGAGAATGCTAAGCGAAGGAATTACATAGGCCAACAAGTAAACTACTTGAACTCTAATTTGTGTATTAATCTATGAGTGTTAAAATCATTGATATTCTAAAATTTTTATAATACATACATACATACAAATATGTATATGTGTGTATACCCAAATGGTTGCCTAAGCAAACGTTTTGGAAATTAAAGCGTAGACAAAATTTTGTCTTGAGAATACAATTTAATTAATTTTGTTTGCTGGGTCAGCTCTTACGGCTAGTGATGCAAGTTTTCTACTTAATTGGTAGTGGATTGTGTAACTGTGATGTGTTTTGGGTGAGGAAAACTGAAGTTAAAAACATTTTGTTTCCCAACAATGATTATATATTTTTTTTTATTTATTTCAGTTTATTTGAGGATTTCATTTTAAATAAGAATTATTCGATTGATAGATGGTGAATACATTATAGATTATTGCATGAATGAGTAGGAACGTATACAATTTCGAATGAAGAATAATATCGAGTAAATAAGAGTTAAATTTCCGTTGGATGAACTTCTGTAAATTAGTTCGAGGATTAAGGAAACAGTCCTGCAGAAATAATCGTGTTTTTGATGGAATAATTTTCAAATACTACTGATATTAACAGCATATAACAAAACTGTATTAAAGCAAAAATTTTAATATCAATGTCATTCAAATAGTTGTTCTATAAACGTAAGTTTTTGCAACGTTAATACTTTTGTGGGAACTTCATACAAAAATTGCCTGACAAAATCGAGCACATCAATTTTATTCTAAAATAAATTTGAATTCTTTTATTCGTTGGTATAAATTTTGACATTTATAAAAATGATAATGACAACAGTCGTTAATTTTGATTAATGCAATTAATATGAAATGTCGCAAAACCAGATGCTCTTAAATTAAAGAATTTGTGTCCAATATCTCACATTTCGCTCAATTCTTTAGACACAGTCTAGAAGGTAATGTGTTAACTTATTAGACGAGTCCGCCTAAATCGACGTCTCGAACTAAACGAAATATGAAATATATTTTATCGGAGACTCTGAGAGTAAAATAAAATTGCCATAAAAAGCTTTTCATCTGTCGTTCGGAGTCGACATTAAGCAGTAGGTCTCGCCGATCACGAATAAAATTAGCGCACACAACATGAATTGTGTAAGAAGTTAGTTTGGTTGTAATAACTAATTAAGGGAGTAAGTTAACTAAATTTTTTAAGTAAAAAAAAAACTTCACGTTTGGTATTTTTGCTTTTGATTTTGTTTGGCATAAACATAACGACAAATGTAACCCTGTTATTGAATTGATTACGTACGATATTCGATATACAATAGAAGCCGATAATCCCCTCATACAACATAATAATTCTTACTCATATCGAATTTTGAATATGATTTATTCGAATAGAATAAACAATTTCAATTTGTTTTGTTTAAATATTGTATTTTGTAGATTTATTTTTATTAAATGATTTTATAACAGAAAACGCAAATAAAAAAACAACAGAAGAAGTTGAAAAAGATGAATGATTCGTAAATAAATTTGTCTCTCATGCTTGTAAATGGAATCTACTTAATAATTGATGACGTTAGTGTGTGGTAAAGTGTGATTAGACCTGTGCCAACAAAAATAAAATCCAGCTGTCCGTTGAGTTTTCGTTCCGTCATGCTTCTTCTGTTTTTGTTGTGTCATTCCATTCTACGTCGAACTGATTTCATCACACATCTGTGAAAGAAACGTGGGCGAATAGCTCGTCTTTAGAAATGTTCTCAATTGCTTAGTATTTCAATTGGCAGCAGACGTTTGGATATAGTTATGACCTGGGTGAAGAAATATTCTAATTTTTTGTAAAAAATTTTGTATTATTCATCATCGGCAACACCATGACCTTCACAAGTGAATTCTATTTATAAACAAAGATCTAGTCAATGTGTTACCGATCACATCAAGAGAAGAATCGCATGTGGAAAGTATTGTAAGATTTAGAAGAAGTTGTTGACACAACTGTTTAAATAATAATTTGTTGGTTTGGAACGAATTTTTAGTGTGATTCTACAGTGGGTGTAATAAAATGTAAAAGAGCGTTTAAACAAGGGAATATTGTCCATTTTCAACATCAATAAGAATAATAGATACAGAAGAATATATTATCTGGTGTTCAGAGTTGTACAAGAATCTAGATATATTTTGTATCGTATCTATTTTAAGTCTTTATGATGCTATTTTGCCTTATAAACTATTTTGCATTGTATTGTTAGACAACAATTTTCGACTAAAATCAATCCCATATAATAAAAATTTTCTTTCTTTTTGTTGACAAAAACTGTTTTAGTCCCAATCTGTTTCTTACACTGTTGGCTGTCGTTCCTCGTGAAAAATTATGAGATAAATTCGAGAAATTATTTTGTATTTTATTTGAACAAAATTCTGTAAAATTTTGATCTCGTTTATTGTTTCCTTTGGATTAATTTTTGTATTTTATTGTGATCGTACGTACATTCCCACTTCGTTCATGCAACCAAACTTGTGTGTATATGTTCTTTGTAAAAAACAGAAGTAAATACATCTTAAAATACACAAAAACAAACTCTCATCTATATGCGAGACAATAATGGATTTTAACATTTGATCCTGACTTGAACATAGCCATGAATGCACTTTTCAAATCTTTAACGTTATGCGTCTGTCTGTATGTCTGCCTAATGGCATTGATTATGTCATAGTTGGGCATGTTCCTTTTACTCGTATTTCAAAATCAACGACTTCAATAGCTTCGGTAATTGATTGATTAACTAAAGGTTTGATTGACTAACTGATAGTGTGGCAAACAGAATGTCTTGTGGTCTTAAGTCAAGTCAGTTTTGCGAAACAAATAAATACTGGGTCGTTAATCTGTTGTCCATCTTAAATGTCGTAACAGGCAATTTTTTATTTTTTTTATATAAAAAATAACACAAGCAATTATCGACAAACAAAGTCAAAAAGCATTTGGCATTTGAGTCGACAATTTTCAGTTGTTTCCATTATATTTAATTAAAAATTATAATTACATACATACATAATTGGTCAGTAAAACCCTTCAAACAAAAAACCCTTGTAAACAAATCTCATTCTTTTTCGGATCGTATTTGAGGAAAACAATTGATCATTTTAATTAAATTATACAAATAAGAAGTTTGAACGATTAAGTAGTAATTTCATAACTGTAGGATGTCAGTACAACTTTTTTCCACATGTCTGTGTTGTCAGTGTTTTTCAATTTGTTTGTCATACTTTATCATCACAACAATTAAACACCACCCAAGTTTATTTAATAGTTCAGTGTCATTTACTATTGTAATCAACAATACCAAATATTTTCAATAGTTATCTCCCCCTGTGCCTATAGTTTCTATTTGAAATCAACACGCAAAATTATTCTAATTTGAAAATAATGATTCGTTTGAATCATCATTTTTTTATTTGTTTATAAGATTATTGGTATGCATATTGTACTTAACAAGAAATTTTTTTCATTTTTTTTTCAAATCGCTTATCAAGACAAAATTATATTTAATTATAGATTTATAGGCAAGACGTTAAAACGAAAACAGTAGCTACAATAGAATTGAAATTTAATGAAAAATATACATACATTTTTCTTTTTGATGAGATTTACGCAGATATTTAAGACTTGGTTTTTATAGATCAGTACAAAGTATTCAATTCAATAAATACTATTTCAAATGACAGATTTTCTTTTTAACAATTGTTAAAATTGTCCAAGATACATAGAAGAAGAAAGAAAAAAAGTACAATATAGCGCAAGAAGAATCATAAAGAAACCAAAATGAATGTTTTTGTTTTTATTATCTTATCTTAAATGGATCTGCTATTTCTTCATCCCTCTTTTCGACAAAGTACAATACACTTTGTTGTTGAGGTCATTTTGCTTTTATAAACTTAAAATTACAATAGAGAACAACATTTGCTGTGAGTGGAACGCAGGAAAGCAAGGCAGATAGTAAAGAGTAATGGATGATATTATCATTGCAACCATCTAAATAAACATCCAGGTCCAAGTAAATATACATACATACATACATACCTACATACATACATACATACATACATACATACATACATACATAAATATTGTATACATTTAAAAACGAAGGAAAAAAACAAGAGAACAACAGTGATTATGAGTTCAAAACTGCAATGTTGAGATACATTGTACACTGTAATTACCAGCCATAAACATTTGAAAATGTTTAGATACTAAAATAAATTTGTCAACATTTTCCATATTGAAACAGCTGATTTTTGTTTTGTTTTTAACTCAGCCAGTGTGTTTCTTTGATGCAGCGGTGCATGAGAGATAGGGTATTTAGGTATTTCTCTTCATAGTGGATTCTATTGTTTATAGCTGTGCGTAGCAACATGTTCAAAATGAAAATGTTGAGCATGTAACTGCATACGGATACAATGTAAATGGGGAACAAAATACAAAAATTGTTTCCGTTTTTTTGTACTTGTTTTTTTTGTATGTGTTGTTATTGTTGCTGTAGTTGCTTTGGTTTGTGTATCGGTATGATTCAGTTTATAACGTGACGTTCAACTGCTCGAAACGTGTTTACGGTGGTTCGGTTAAGTTTTTATAAGGGCGATAATTAAAATAAAAGGAAAACGAAACAAATAAAGAAAAAGAAATAGAAAATAAAATCAATGAATCTCTGTCTTGATTCTCTCTTGTGTGCGATTTGTTTTGATTTTATAGTTTATATATCATATGCACAGACACAAAAGTACGCATCCATGTTTGCATTCCTGTATAATTACAAACAACACCAACAAAAATATTGTTGCATCGTTTAATAATTTAATGAGAGCGATACACAAATCAATCGAAGAGCAACAATAAAAAACGGTATTGTTATTGTACAAAAAGTAAAGAAAAAAGTTTATTTGATACTGAAAATGGAATTTAGAATTGATTTGAAATTCTGTATTACGCCTTCTCACACTTTGGCATGTGAATGAACTTGAATTTTAAATGCGCGCGTATAATTGTAATATTTCTATTGTTGTTTTGTTGAATTAATTTTAATTTTGAGTGTTTTTGTTCTCGAGACTTTTTGTTTTGGTTAAAATTAAGCAATTGAGGAAATCTTGCGCAAGTTCTTTCAGCGTTTAGTGTCGCGAAAATTGTGTTGGCTGTTGATTAGCCGCTGGTTGTGCAACATACATACATATGTATGTACATTAGCAATACAACAACATTTAACGCGTTTTGCAGGCTTGACACTTCTGTTGTCATTTTAATTTTTGGTGTGAGCGTTTGCCATTTGGCAACAGTTTTAGCTTTGAATGTTGGAGTTACTGCTGCCCTTGTTGTTGTGGCTGTCATCTACAACTGCAGCGTGTCAATTTTAGTGTTTTGTGTGAAACCATGACAGTTTGTCGATCAACGATTAAATGATTAAAAAATTAATGAAAATTGCAAATAAGAGAAAGGAAAAATAAAAAGTGATTTATTTGTATGAAAGAAAAAAAGAAAAATAATCTTTAAATTAAAAAAGAGTGAAAATTTAATTAAAAATAACATTCTCAAAGAATACCTAGTGAAATATAATAGATAATAGATAATAGATAATAACCACTTACTAAAAAAGCATACCTGCAAACACACACACACACACACATATATATATATATATATATATATATATTAAAATGGCTCTTCCAAAGAACTTAATCGCTGCATCAGTAAAACTACCTTTGCTAACATGGGCTCACATACCCAGAAGAAGAAAGAGGCATTATTTTAAGAGCAAAATGAGCCTTTTGCTTTTCATTTTCGTCAGCTGTTGCCTAACACTGATTTTTTATCCTCTTAATGTTCAAGCAAAGAACTTGGATGCCACATCCTTTAAAGATCGGAACAATCTTACCTATGATCATCGTAGCAATGGTTCATTTTCTACTGACAATGTCTTGGATGAAAGTGAAGAACATGCTAAAATCGATAAAACAAATGATAAGAGCATCTTCGAGAAAATTCAACAAAAAAAATTGGAAAATAAGAATGTTGGTGGTTACAGTAGCGAAGAGGAAAAGCAACGTTCAAGTGAAATCATAGAAATGTTACAAACATCGCATACACTATGGCATCAGGAACATTATAAACGGCAACCAATGAAACAGAAAACAATAAAACATTTTGAATACCAGCACGAGAAACAACAAACCCATGACGTCAACTCTGACATTGACGACGATCTCAACGACGATGACGATGACGATGACTATGATGATGATAAAGCCAATGAAGATAAAGATGATGGCACCAATGATGACGAAGAACACAATAGACGTTTGAGATACCAGCAAATCCAAGAAGCATTAACAGAATCCATTACACCTCCCACACAACATCATCATCGTCATGAACACCATTTGGAAAAGAAAAGATTGTCACAGCAAACGGAGTTGAAATTGTTGCAGCATCATTTAAGACATCAACACCGTCAGCATAAAGAATTCCACAGTGACCGGCAACAACAATTGCTTCAGTTGAATCATGAAATGAAGCAACGTAATTTTACCAACCACATCGGTCTCCAAACAAAGCATCTTCATCAACGTTATTTTGATCGTCAAAGTTTATATTCCACCCCATTTTTCAGTTCGGCTACAACCGAAGGACCACATTTCCACTTTCCTGCATCTAATAGATATTGGAAATCAATACCAAGCGAGTATTTAGTGTATCCACAAAATCAACAATACACAAAATCAAATGACAATGCCGACGATGTCCATGTCGGTGATATTGCCGATGCAAATACCAATATCGATATCAATCAAGAGAAAGACATAAAACGATTTTCTCTGCCTTTAGGCGAAAATGTAAATGAAGACAAAGACATAGATAATCCCACAAAAGAAACGTCATCGTCGTCAAAAGAAGAGGACGATGCAAATTACGATATAAATATAAATGACTATGGAGCGAATGAAGATAGTGATTACTCCTATGAGGATGGTGACAAAGAAGAGAATAAACGAAATAAATATCCATCTGTACCATCCACAACTTCTAAGACGAATGTAAAACGTTATAGTAATCCATTGAGTTTATTAAATAAACGTAGTCAACATATGGAAAATGATCAGAAATTCAAGAATTTGGCATATCATATGAAAAACTTCAAATTGAACTCAAACAATGGCGATTACGATGATGAAGACATTATTAAGACTTCAACATCTGCTTCTGCCTCATCATTATTATCAAACGCATCTGACGCATCTGACGCATCTGACGCATCTGCATTATTAAAAGAGAATGATGATGTCAGATTTTCAGAAGAGAAATGGCGTCGAATTGAACACGAACATTATCGCAAACAATTGCAGCATCAACGTGACATGCAGGCACTTCGTTACCGAAGACCTATTAATGAAAATTCTTTTCCTCCACACCGATACTCGTCGTATTCAGCTGCATCTATAAATCCAAGTCCCATACTTAGCAATTCTTGGACGAAGCGTCAGACTGTTAATAACGTAAGTACCTTAGAAAATAAAGATCGTCACAAGTATTCGATGAATAAATGAAAAAGACTACACATAAATTGAGTTGCGACTTGTTATCAGTTCTTATTAGTATCAGACAATGTAATCCATTTACACTTACATATTTCATTTTCAAGGCTTTTATTATTTTTATATTTACTTATTGAACACATAAACAAAAAATATAAAATTTAAAAAAAAAGAAAAATATAAAAACAATTGTGTATACAATATGTATACATATATATGAACATATTGCGGAAAGACAAATGCAAGAATTCATTGTTTCATGCGCTTATAGTTTTTCATTTCCACTTACACCATTTACACCCCACCATTCACCATTCGTAGCGAATGAATGATTCTATTGACAAGATACGAGTTGACGCATACAAATTATCCTTTTTCGATCAGGGTAAGAATTTGACTGCCTCTACATTTCTACGAAGCCTAGTTTTACTGTGGTTAATTTCGTCATTACACTGCCATTGTTTTCAACTTTTTCCAATGTAATGCATAAATCGTTAATAATAATTTTTTAATCTCTTTATCGCCTTTTTTACACTGCATTAAATTGCACTGTTATTAACCGCAGTTAATATGCTTGAAAAGAGTTGACACAAAAAAAAAAAATAAATAATTATTAATTGGAATTTATTAATTTTGAGAATAAATAAACGTCTTTTGATATTCCTTTTTGCCACGGAACGCAACGGATCGTGCGTACGTTTTTAGCATATGAAGAGCAATGTAAATGCTTAATGAAATTATATTATGGTTTAGTAATTGCCCTCATTGTTTGTCGTATTTTAAAATCCAATGTACGGTTCGTTAAGTTCGGTGGTGGATGTTTGGCTAACCGGGGGGCTGAACTGTTGCAAATTACTGAAATTTTTGTAAAAATAATGGTTCAGTTAGTCGAATTTGTTGTGTACTTTGTCCATTTTATAGCGATAATTCGAAAAACAATGGATAGATTTAAGGAACCTGTTTACTCTTACTATGTTCCGAACAGTACACATTGAAGGAGTTGTCCACTGTACAGAGAAACGTTGAAGAAGAACCAAATCAATCAATTTGTCGCCGTTCTCAGTTTTCCTTTTATGTATCATTTCATTGGGTTATCGCATATACTTCGAACATGGATATTAAGGAAATTTCTACAATTTCACAATGAATACTTTAAAACTGATTTTTTTTTTAATTTTATTTAAATTGAAATTTTAATTTCATAATTGAAAATGAAATGAAAAGAATTCTTATTGATGCTTGTTGCGATTTGATAGAGACCTCCATCCGTCTAAGCTTGTGGGTTTTTGTTTGTGTGGTGGACCTGTGTTAGAACAATTTTAATTAAATCAAATTTTAATCTAATTTGACCTCAACGAAAATATGCAGTAGCCAGCAACAGCAGTGGGGCATTAAATAATTTTGTAGGAGGTTCAAAGAGGTAGTACGGCAGAGATGATGATGCTAGAAACAGTGGGAGACCAAGGAGAACATACAAGAGAGCCGTTGTTAGTCAAAAACAAAACACCACTTGAAAACTTGTAAATTATTGCATAAATTGGTTAGTTTCTCTTATTGTTGTTCTTGTGATTGCTGTTGTTGCTGTAGCATTTATTTATTTAAGCGTCTATTTTGTTTTTTCTCTTGTTGGTTGTGTATAGAAATAAAAGTTATAGTCAAACAGTGAGAAAAGTTTCATTTTTGGTTTGTTGGTTTCCAACAAGAGCACATAATAAAAATAAAAACAAAATCTAAATTTAACTGGCCAACCATTCGACAAAGGTGGCTTTTCTCTCTCAATTAGAGTGCCATGATATAAACGAATGAAGAAAAAAATTGAACATTAAACATTAGACATACATCTGCAGTCAATGTACAGCAGAAATTCCGAGTAGCAGACTAACAAGAAACTGAAATACGTTTGATATTTGTTACATAGCCAAAGACATACTACAAGTACCTGCTGTACGTAATTCACTTAAAACACAAGTCAAGAGCATTTAAAAAATGCTTAAAAACAAAAACAAAAAAAAAAATTATAACAATACAGTGGCGGGTAAAAACATAGTATTATTATTAACAAGCAGTATCTTATTGAACTAGTGCTGACTATGTGTACACAACTGGATTGTTAGAAAATGTATGGAATTTATATATAAAAGATTAAATGAAATAAGAAATGTGAAAAAATAAAACGAAACCAAATTGATGTTCACATGATTTATTAATGTGAGTATAAGTAGTCGTCTTAAGTGAAGTCATATTTCGCATTTCTTTCAATAATTGCGTAAATTCTTATTATATTATATTTATATTTTTTTTAATTTAAATTGTAATGGAAAATATAAAGATATTCTGTCAGATTATACTTGAAAGAACTATACAGCATTTAAGATCAATCATATTTGATGAGTTATGGAATATTCCTTAATAAAACTTGTATTAATTATTATATTATCGTTGAACATAGCGTTGTTCGGTGCAAAACAAAATAAAATAATCACGTGAATTATATTCTCATTTACAAAATTTTGAAAAATATATCTGCATATCTTATATTGGCTAACAAAAAGACCAATCTATTTATCGATCAGTATTTCATCAGATGAATATCTTCTTTAATAATTTCACACAGATTTATGTATATAATAAAATATGTAGTTATTCGTTTCATAAAAACATCGTAATTGTTCATTGTTGAAGGCGTTGTAAAAGGCGTAAGAAGTCGTATAAAAAATTATTATTAACATTTACAAACTTTGCGACAAAAATTGAAATTTTTATTTTATTCGTAATACGTAACCATACTTTATATGGAACACAAACGGCATTCGCCGTTTTTATTGAAAAACACATTGATCCAATTATTTATGCAAGACTTTTATGACTTCAAGTACTCTATTATAATTTACACATTATATAAACGCAATTGTATCAAACACTGGTAATATTTCTAGTTTACTCACCTCTTACACTATTATTATTTTCAGTAATCGCAGTCCTTTCTCTAACCTTCGCTTTTCAAAGCTTTCTGTTTGTAGTCCTTCTCTTTGATAATTGTCATCAACGTTAGTTTTCTACATTTTGCTTTGCAACTTTTTTTGTAAAGCTCTATAGTTGTTGTTCAAATATATTCTTAACAGTAGCGGAACCATTCGTATATAAAATATATCCAAGCAAGCGCTTTTTAATACGTTAAATACTTTGATTTTGAATAAGTAGCTCTAGCTCGTTACTATACTGGGATCTGTACACTCCTTTAATTTCAACTCATCCAAGTATCTTACTTATTATCTTTCTTTCTAAGATATTTCAAATTTTTAACGGTTTCATGTTTTATTTATTCTCAGTTTATGTATCACACAAATGAACTTTATTGCGTTTTTATTAAATACAAATTAGTGCGGTGAAAATTAAATAAGAAAATCCGAACACTCCATGTTATTTTCAAGACAGCTATAAAAATAAATAATATAATAATAGATTTGCATTAATTTCAGTACCAATATAATTCTGAAGTGGTTACAACTTTGGCGATACTCCTTTGGTGTATAGGTATATAGCCGAAAAGATTTTTGCACACTGAATCCGGTGTTTCATACAACCCAGCTTGAATTAATTCTCAAAGTATTTCATAATTTTTGCAGGTCGGTCTAATGCATTGATATTTTTATCGTCAAAACAGTTGTTAGGTAACTTTGCAACCATTATCTTGCTGGAAGACCATATTCTCAGCGACATAAGGTAGCATGAAACTGCGGAAGATTACAACATAATATTTTCACAATAAAGCAAAATATAGCCGGTGTGTTTTACTGTCTTAAGGGTGGATTTACATTGTGGATTATGACCGAAAGTTACGTTCTTTTTTTACAATGAATGTTATGTTAACCTAATTGAAAAAAAAAAAAAAAACAGACATGAGATATAGCCGACGAAGTATTTTATGTAAATCGGGTAAATTACTTAAATTATAAATAAATACTTAAATTATTTAAACGGTTGTTATTATATTATATTTAATTTGATACTAGCGTACAATAGGATACCAGTCGACATCTAAGAATGCTTGTGTAAAATTGACCTTGAAATTTAATGACAGGTAATTTTTATAGGTAATTTGTAATTTCAAGAAGATTAGTTTGTGGCGCCAGGTAAAGAGATTCAAAATAAACTGGAATTTAAATTGTTTTCTGCAACAGCAGCAGCAGCAGCAACAGCATCAGTGTATTAAATATTAAATGCATCAGCGGAAGTTATACCACAATGCTATTTAATTGCACTTTAGACTTACTTTGTCTTGTGACAAAAGATCCTTTCAACTATAAAATACAAAAGTTGTGGAGACTAAATCAGAAAATAAACTGACAGTACTATACACATGCATGCTGCTTTGAAACGAAAATGAAGGAAAATAAAAGTAAAGACTAAAGACTAAAGGAAATAGAGTCGTAAACATGTGTGATGGCGCCGTCAGTCTGATCCCCATTTCCATTAATGATTGATATCAATCTGCAATTATAACAATTAAGTCACTGATCTTCAGAACGGGTGAACAGTTCGCTACGCTTCAGTTTCGTTCGGTTTAGTTGTTTGTAGAGGATAGCTAAACGTCGAAATAGGAAATCGATTGTTATTCGCATCTCTTATGAACCACAAGTTATTTGTGTTTTACATTATTTTCGTAATAGTCTTTCCCGTATTTCTTTAAGCCTTTAATTTTCACTTTGATATCTCTCGTGCTGAAAGGGTGCTAAGATAATTTGTTTCTTTTTTTTTATCGTTTTTATATAAAATCAATTAAAACGTTTTCTTTCATTTTGTAATGTTTATTTTTAATCAATAGAAAAAGAAAAAAAAACAAAACTGTTTATTTAAATGATCTCAATAATGGAGAGAAAAGCGATTCACAAGCATAACGTAATGTATCTGATCTAAATGGCCTTTAAACTGTAAGACATTAACGGAAACGCATTTAAAATCTTTATGAATTTTCTTATACTATAGAAAAGAGATGAGGAAGAAGAGGAGGAGTATAAGAAAAACAAAACAGAAAACGATTGTAAATTACGAATTTGTTGTTTAATTCACAATATTTTTAATTTTGAAAAATGTTTCGTTGTGTGCATTAAGTATTCTGTGCGTACAATGACCTATTTTGTGATGATGGTGTATGCACTTACTTGTATACACTTACAATTATAACTTTACGCAATTTATGTTCTCTAAATTGTTTTTAATTAACAGTTGTTGTTAATTTGGAATGTGCACTCACTAATCGTCTAATCGATCGGATCGTATTACTAGTCATTACCAATACAAATTCAAATTAAAATTAAAAATTTGACTTACTTATCTCCAGTCGTTTAATTCACTATTTGAGTTTGTTTGTTTCTAACTTACATAGTTTTTTGTGTTTTCTATTCTGCTTATTTTTTTTTTTTAGTAATTTTTTTAATCACACCAAAACCACTGTTTGTGCTTCTAACATTTTTATAAATTGCCTTGTAATTTATATTTCACACCCTTTTTAACGACTGTGGGAGTTGTTTGTTCTTTGACTCTATTCGCTTCTTCTTCATGGTCTTTAATAAAAGGTGTTAAATACCAAAAAAGTTTAGCTATAATGTTGGCTTCGGGTATTAAGCATGATCTAATTATAAAGATGTCTAACGTACGATTTCTTTGCGCATGGTTTTGTCGCTATGCTTCTATTTACTCAAATAATAATCGAAACCCAATGAATTGTTTCATTCAGTTTAACTTCGCAGATTGTGTTGTTTTAAGAACTGTTTTTAATTAGCGTTTTGCAATGGCGACAATGTCTATGCACTTTAAACATTTCGAAATTTAAATAAATAAACTTTACTTTGGTTTCAAAATTTAAATTTTATAATACATAAAAAAAAAGAATAATATTTTTACAACTGAAAAGGCATGCTTTAATATGCATTTATTCTGATTAACCAATGTATACTCAAATATTTATTTGATCATGGATTTATTTTCACTTTTTTTTAATAAATTTTTAACAAACAAATATTTTTCTTTTTTATTTAATAATTTTTAAATTTTCATAGTTTCTAATTCTATTCTATTCTAATTTCATGAATTCATTTTCGAATACGTTATAATTGGGAATAACTCAAGAGAAAAGTTGTTTTATATTTAATTCTCAGTTTCTGCTTTAATATGCACAATGAATGGTTAAATGCTTAAAAAAAGAGTTACATTTTATTCGGGTACAAAAGTTAGATAATATTTCTTAAATCAATCAAGCAAACGATTATTTTTTATATTTGTTCACATAGTTCAGCAATTAATTAAAAATGAAATTCTTAAATTACAGAACTTTATATCAAAAAGTAAAGATTTTAAGCGATATTCTCTTGGATAACGCATCTATTGGCTTTAAGGATATAAAATTAAAGAGAAATCTTTTCTCTCGTGCTTTGTTCTTTTGGGTAAAGGGGAAGATATTTCAAAATTCTTATTTTATGTAATAATATTAAAATGATGTACATAATATGAATTTCAGTATTCATAACAAAACTAAAAATTAATTGCAATCTTTTGTGTTCTTCTAAGCTGAATTCTATTTGAACAAATTTCTTAATTTCAATAATTATAACGTTGTTGTTTTATTCAGTAAGTGTATGTTATTTTATTTTCACACTGTAGAGTATACGCCCATATGTTTTTAATGAACATGTCGCTTGGCTTATATTTGCTTGGGGTATTTATGTAATTCTGGACAAAACTCTCAGTAACTCTAGTTGATACCATGGAAAAGACGACACAATTTTCACCAACTTTAAACATATACTTGTACATATACTGTATATGTATATGTAAATGAAATTGAAAGGTAGCGGTGATGATTTAGTATAATCTGAGGTTTGTTAAAAATGTGAAAATGAAGGGTTAGGGTTATATATAGTGAACTTGCAAGAATATAAATTAAATGACGGGTATTCGTGTATTCGTTTTCCTTTATCAAGTTTCCGATTGCGTCTTCTATTATTCATCTACATTATAAATTGCCATTTATTAAGTTTTTATTAGTACTGGAGGTATAAATAAGTGGTGAAATCAATGATTGAATCGTTTTCACTTTCAAATTGATGCTGTCGAGAATCAATTAAAAGTTTCGTTTACTCTTTATATTGTTTAAATTATTTATTTAGTTTTTTCTTTTTTTTTTTTCTTTTTTTTTTTGTTAATTAAATTTTACGTTGGTTTGTTTAAATAATTCATTCAAACGTTAAATTTAATTTCTTGCTCTTACTTGTTCCATTTTATTATTTTTATTCTTCATAGTGTTATAATTTATCTACAAATAAGGCCCGAACTATTATTATTGCTGCCGTTTTTTGAATATAACAAAATATTTTTTTTGTGCTGTTGCCATATGAATAGTGGCGTAAAATTATCAGTATCAGTCTTTTATGGGAAGAACAAACGATTTTTATGACAGCGTCGATTGAAAGATTCCATTGATGATATTCTTTATTTTTTTTTTTTTTGTTATTGTTGCTGTTATTATTCTTTTAGTTCAAGTTGTTGAAAGTTTTTTATTATTGTTCACCGGTTTATTGAATTGAAAACAGCGAATCCAAATTGTTTCCTTCATCATTGCCAGAATTAAAAAGGATTTCGCCGATGTATTGAGTTTATCGTCGACTACTTGGTAACACAATGCACTGATTATTTGGTTTAATCAATAAAGACAAATTCAATTTGTTTAGATTTTGGCATAAGCAGAATCCTTTTCTGCTTTTCCTTCTGGTGTTGGATGTTGTATCAAGAAGGTTTTTTTGACTTTGCATTTTAAAATCGTATGGATGACAATGAGGCATTTGTATGTAAATGTTTTCAGTTATAAATCTTTTTTTTTGTTTTCCTTTCTTTCCCTTTCTGTTGTTATGGATGTTTTGTTGTATCAATATTGTTATTGTTGTTGTAGTTATTATTGATATTGCAGTTGTGAAGTGTGAATGTATAGTTTGAATTGTTGTTTATTTATTGCTTTATATGTATATTCGTACTTTTCTTATGCTTCCATTGTTTAATGAGAATATTTTATTTTTCTAAGCCAAAGACTGTTGTACAGGTCAGCAGTATTTGCAATTATAGTCAAGAATATTATATTCGTGAGCGTTTCATGGCAATAAAGCTCCTTGAGAGTATTACAGGTTAATGAATATTTTCATATTTCAAAACTATCAAACAAATCAAATATTGTCTTGTACAGAAAAATGAGCACAAAAAAAAACTTATCATTATTATTAAATAAAAACTATGTAGTAGCGTATGTTTGAATAATTTCTCTAAAATTGTTTTTACAAATAGCTTCAAAGAACAGATACATACATTAATTAGTTTGACTGTAATAATGATTGGACGTTAAAAAATGAATAAATAAATAAAATTTGTGTAAATACAACAACGGAAAAATAATTGCATATTTTGAGTCAAAATTTATAGACGAAGTGTGTTTTGCAATTTTCGAAAGCTATAGGAGTTTAAAAATTATTTGAAATCGCATTAAAATTGTGCGAATGAACATGGAATACACATTTCATTATTTCTTTAAAGAGAATGCATGTATGTACATTAATGAATACACTAATTTACAAATACATACCATATCATATTTATTCGGTGATTTATTGCTTGCAATAGAAATTTCAATTCAAAATTTTCAATTAATTTCCTTCTATACAACTTCAATTTTGTGTAAATATCTTAATTATAAAAGGGTATTTCAAAAAATTTTTGTATTTAATGGATCGGGCCATAATAAACAAGTCATTTTTTGCAATTCTGTCTTCTATTGCTTTTCTGTTTATTACTTTCAGAAGATTTTCGTAAACTATGAAAATTAATGAAGTTGTCATTTTTGTAAAGCTCAGCCACGATGCCGTTTGTTGTAGCTTATACGACCTCATGCAAACATTAAGCCAAACTAATATGAACTTTATTCTAAAATATCCTCTGCAAATGGTGTATTGTTTTATACTATCGCTTGTTGTTGAAATATGTTTAGTACTATTGATATTGATTCCTTTATGTTCAATGCCAAAAAATATACTACATACAGCATATCTATTATATCTACTAGTATAAGTATATACTGCTCTTTAAATAGCAATATCAATCGTATGTTTTTCATTCTGTATTTATTGAATCTACAATTACATTGAAATAACGATAAATGATCTAATTTTAACCATAATAAAACAAACTCAACACCAGGCATAACTATATTTGAATAAAGGCATATAATCAACTAATATTGGGAAACATTTATTAACTTAGTATTGAGATAACAGTTCCAGCGTTTCTGATTTTTAAACAAAATTAGTCAGGATAGGTCAACATTCCATGTGTTTGTCAATATGTATTTTGCATTGTAAGGTGCTGCTGTAATAGAATGTTTTGGTGTATTTAAATTTTTTCTACAAGAGGAGCCGAAGCAGTTCAGTAAGGTATGGGTTTCTTCAAACAAGACGTCTGTCAAATTGAATGCCGGAATATTTTATGTACGAGAGTTGAAAAACTTTTTTGTTAATTACTAAAACGAAACGAAAAATGAAATTTTCTGCATCCATTTAGACGCTTGTTAGGGTTTTAAGACGAATCTGCCATAAAAACCAATAACGAATTTTGAATAAAATCGAAAATTTTATATACTTGTGTATGTTAATATGTATGTACGTACACGTATGCGATGTTATTACAAAAGTATAAGATTAAAAGTTTAGGGTAAGACGATTTGCAATTTAGGTGATAATATTTTATGTAAATAAATAAATATGTATAAATGAATTCGAATGTACGTGAGAATAAGAACTAGAGAACATAAACGACAAATTCATTTGTTTCATGCATTTAATTTAATTTAAATAATTTTTTTTTTAATTAATTAAAGCATAAATCAACAAAAAACAAATTAAATAGAATAGAACCCATTTACACTTCGTACTTCAATTTATTTAATTTTTCATAACACGAAATGCAATGCAAAACGAATTGGTTTACTAATTATTTTGATAGAAATTAATTAAACTCTGTAATAATGACAACAGTCACATAATATGTACCCAGTACATATTCTTTTGAAAAATAATATTGTGTGAAAAACTAGAAAATCTGACCTAATGGCGTGCAACTAAAAGGTGTTCCTTTGATAAATAATCGATAAATAAATTCTTCTTCATAGCCTAGAATAATAATAACAAATGCCAAATTGACATACATTCAAACGAATCGTACTGGCAGCAGGTTACATTGTATGTGAAAATTGAATGTAAAAATGTTTATAATGGAAGTGAAAAATATCTGATCTAATGGAATGGTTTCATGTTAAAGAAGCCAGTGGATTGTAAATCTCTTGTCATGGCAAATAAGAAAAACAAAATCAAGAATTTTTCCCAATTAATTAAAAGTTAATTTAACAGCAATTTTTATACGTAGAACAGATGTCTGGTAAAAGAAATATAAAAATAGCAGTTTCGAAGGAATTGCATCAGGTGTTTTGTCGATTGTTTTGAGTGAAATGAACAAGATAATGCACAAAAAGTACTCGAACATGAATATTTTTCACAGCAGGGAGAACATATTGTTTATATTCAGTATACTTACATGTGTACATACGACTTAATTCTTATTTATTTCATATTAAAAAAGTGTTGAAGCGTAATTGTAATGAAAATGTATGTGAAACATAATTGAAATCCAAAAACAAACATATTTTAGACAGGAATAATAATAGTTCTATTTACTATTCGAATAGTAAATAAAATAATATCGTATTTCTAATACTATTTATTATTTCAGCACATACATACAACATATGTACATATGAATACGTATTACAATAATATTATTGAGAATAATTAGGTTTCTTAGTTTGGATTACACTATTCTATTTTTCTTCCTCAAGAAAAGTTTTTAATGCATTTTGAAGTTTAGTAATTTTAATAAGTACAAGTTCGAAGTGCATCAATTGTACGTCAAATAACAACAATAACAAAACAGCATGTATAGTTACATAGTAAGGTCTTGAAGTCATCAGATTGTAAATAAATGCAACAAATATACCGCGAAAGATAAAATTTGCCATTCGACACTCAGAGAGTTAAATGTTAGGAATTAAAATATATATATTTTGTTTGTTAATTTAAATGAATATATATATATACTATATATATATATATATATACTATATATACTATAGCACTATATATATACTAGTATGATACCATTAGTGAGTAAATATATATAAGTTAATAAAAGTAAACAATTTCTTTTATTTAGATTGCAACTCTCGAATCAACAGGAAATAATCGTTTTTATATCAACAATTTAGCAAAGCAATTTTGACTAAAGTTTATATATTTATAAAGGTCGTCTACGTACACTTTCGTTTATGTGTTTATGTGACAAATTTTCCTGTCCTCAGCTCTAAAGTGATGTATAAAACGAAAGAAGTTTAAAAACAAAAAAAAAAATTCCAATATATATTGAAAAATTTGGATGAGAGAAATTTGACTGTTTCTATTGAATATTCAAATATAAACTTCTGTTTCAATAGAATTATTTTACAATAGTAATTTGACAGTGTCTATGGATATCTTTCTTGAGGTTCTACTTTAACACATGATTATCTCCGAATATAGGATATATGTATACAGCAGACGGTGTAGTCGTAAATAATAAACAATTCGGAAAATTTATTTGTTGGTGCGAATAGATATCTAAGGAATTGAAAACAGAAGAAAGAAAGCGAAATAAAAAAAAATGTAATTGCAGTAAGAAAATTATAAGAAGGTAAACTAAATTTAAGACTGAACACGTAATAAAAACGACAAATCAAAAGCGGAATGTGAAATAGTGGAGAAATAAAAGCAAGAACATAATCCAACAAAATAGTTTTCAAAGACAGCAAGAGCTTATTTAATGGGAGGAGAAGCAGAATAATGAAGTAGAGTGCTTTTTTTGAGAAAATTCTAACAAATAATGTTCATAGCAAAAGGGAGAAAAATGTATAAATAATTGCGTCGTAAAATTGAATCATAAAAAATAAATGAAAACTGTAGGAAGATGCTATGCCAGAAAATAACATTCAACTTGTGAATCTTCTCCACTTTCATCCGTACGAAGCTGATGTCTGTACCAAGAGTAAATCTACCAGAAGTAAGAAAAGGCCATTGTGAGCATTGTAAGCACCACCATCAGCCATTGAGTAGGATGAATGTTGTCTTCACATGTACTATAGGCAACTGAACACGGATGTCTATTGCGAAAGATGGAGTCATAACAACAAAAAATAAAAGATAACAATTTTATTTTATTAGCGTTATTGTATTTGTTGTTAGTATTGTAGTCGTAACGTTTTTTATATCATCTTGCAAATTGAACCATTTAATAATACGAATAATTGTAGTAATAATAATTTTTTTTTAATTGTTTTTATATCTCTTAGGTGTAACCTGTATCTAATGTATTCTATAGACTTATGAAAAGTTTGTTCGCAACTTTATATATTTAGGTTTCGATTTATATTTATCTTTGCTGCTGATTTCACTCCTCGTGTGTTATGTCTTTGAATTTATTCGGTAACAGACCGCATCCGATATCTTGAATTCTTTTTTTTTTTTTTTTTTTTTATTTCGAACATCTACCAGATAGTACCGCCATGATATATTATGGTTATGAAATCATCTTGGGTGCTTCGTCGGAAGATGTTCTTGCTACTTAATACACTTAATCTTAATACATATACTTATCATGGTTAAAATTTTCTTTTTGGAAATTGCATTTTTTTTGTACAATTTCATTTATTAATTTCTAATTATTTTTAATTATTTTCCAATTTTATTTTATTCTTAAGACCGACACAATTCCATTAACGAATATCGAATAACACAGATTGTAGACAGTTTTAAAGTAAAGTAACTCGTATTCAATTTGAGTTTGTTTGGTAATAATACACTTTGGCCTAAACTCATACATACACAGTCATTTACAAAGTCCTTGGGTACTTCATGAACATTTGGTCGATTCAGTTTAGCTTGAAGGTTTTTTACATGACAAAACGAATCAGCAAAGAAGGCGGGAAGGCGAAATTATTTGCATATTTGCCAGTCTATTAAAACTTTCATACTAGCCAAGCAGCAAGCAGTACTTTATCCGTATTTATTCGCCATAAACAAAAAACAAAATCAAAAACAGAAAAAAATATTTGTTTTTTTCCAGTATATTGTATATACATACGTATATACATACGTAATATTTATAATACAATAAATAATGAGATCCAGGTAGACTTATTGAAAAATAAGAGACAATACCGTTCCTATTATTAAGTAAGTTAAAAGAGGTCTTTAAATCTCGAAAATTTTATCACGTTTAAACATGTTAACAGTAAATGAAACCCAAACATCAGCATAGAGAACTCCTCAACTACTTTTGCAGCACTTAAGAATCTGGACGGTATATAAAATATTGTTTAACTTGTTTTCTAATTCAAATATAAGACTAATAACCAGTTTCAGCCATTTATCAGTTCACTTGGAAACGATGCAGAGCAGTAATGAAAACGTGTCATGAATAAATGCTTTCAAAGTCAAATATTTTTTTCTTATTCGAGAATGTTAAATTGAATTTTTCAATTTTAATTTAGATTTTTTGGCATAGTTCAGAGTTCTGATCCTTGCTTTGTCGAACTTTCTCAATGAGTCTTTGTCGGTGTTAAATGTGATAAAAGTTTTCTTCATCCGATTTCTTTTCCTCTAAACGGAAAATTTGTTCAAATCTTTTTAAATTATTTCAGCAAATGTGAACATTTTGCTATGCCTATGTTTGCACTCCTACACATACAAACAAATTCGAACATGCAATGAGTTTATTTGCAACATTCATTAAAATTTCGATTTTTGATTTAAATAGTGCCACAATCAGGTACAATACTATGTGTTTAATTGTGTGAGTGCCAGTGTGTATGAGTGTGCGTTTATGTATATAAATTTTTAATCCAACTTACTGTTAGACCGATTAGTAGTTAGGTAGTGTTGTGCAACTATGGTCAATGGTGCACCATCTAGGCTTTGCCTCCAATGGCCTGCAATTCGTAAAAAAAAAATCAATTTTGTTTACCTTTCACCATAAATTAGTCTGTTTCCCATTTTACTCATTTCATTGTACTTTTAGATTTTGCCTGTCTGGTTGCATTTATCGCATGTGTTACAATATATGGTGTACATATTTGCTAATTTTTATTTCTCTTTCGAATTCAGAAAAGGTGCAACACAGTTTGTTAAGTTCATGCAAATGAAATGCAATTCAATGCCTACGAAATGCTTTGGCATAAATCAAATCATTTTCGAAAATAATCCAACTGAAATCCTTTTGTTGTAACTTTATAAGTTGCAAGTCTCTAGATAATACCTTTTTATTTTTGATAAGCATTTATTTTATTGTGAAGAAATTTTCTTGCAAACAGAGTTTTTTTAGTTTTTGTTACTTTCAAATTGCTTACATACGTATTTTTTAGTTACCAACTATTCTCATAAATTAAACTTTAGAAACTAATTAAATTGTATTGAAATGAGTTTTCGATAAATTTGTTATTTAAAACGTTATTTATTATATTAAAAAATATATATATTTATTGCTAAGAGGCTTTATAACATATTATTTGTATTAGAATAACTACAGTAACATTCTGAAATCTTTCTAATACAACTTAACTTTTGTTTCAATAAAAAATCAAAATGTTTTTGAGCTGTTTTTTTTTATATTGACGACGTATTGTTATACATAATATGCAAATATAAAATATCTAATATTGACAAATTTTAATGAGCGGATGAGATAACTAAGAATTTTATAAAATTATGAATACTTATGTTGTGTGGGTTAATTTTATACATGAGTAGTGAGATCTACAGTTTAAACTTGATTTCGAACGATAGATTTTTTTTGAGAAACTTTTCATGGCAATTTTATTTACTCTCAGAGTTTTTGCTGGAAATGTGCTGAGAGGAAGTCGCCGAAGAAATATTTTTCATATTTCGTTTTTGATGTCTGACCGGGGATTCGAAACCTGGCCTTTCGTCTAATAAGCCAAAAACTACGTACTAGACTACGGCCACTACATAAAAAAATTATGCATAAAAACATCAAAAATTTGGTTCGGTGTCGTTGCCCTCAAAAGCAGCAAATCCAACGCTTGTGCAGACTTACAAGGATGCATATAAGCATATAAAGATAAAATTATTAATATTTATCAGAAAAACTTAAAAAGAATAAAAAAAAAAATAAAAAATAAGTCCTCTGGTTTACTTTATTGGTAGTTATAACTCAACTTTATCTACGAATCGAAAAAAATTTTGTACGTAATATTAATAAACATCCTTAAACATTGTTTTTCTAAGACGCGCTATTTTGAAAGTTTAAATGAAAAATTGAAAAAAAAAGAATATAAAAAATTTTCAAAATAAAATAATTTTTATTGTCGACAAATCTACTGATGTTTCTCCATATATAATGAATGAGTGTACGTGTGAGATTCTAGGTTATTTGTACGAGTTTTAAATAAAAAAAGGCATGTTTTAAAATGTCCCGCCGCTTAATACTACAGTTGTGCTGTTTTAAAGCTTCATTAACAATCCCAGAATACTCAGTTATTTTGATATAAAAAAGTTTACGGTTATTTTAAACGTAGTCCACTGCATATTTTAAGCTGATTGATTACTTGATTTCTATTATCGATTTTAGTGTGTTAAACCTACGCTAGCGATAGCAACACATTTGAAAGTTAATTTAAGTATGAGAAGTGCAGTTGACACCCCAAATTTAGACTGAAAGACAGTCTAAAAAGTCTAGTTATGATGAATATTAATTGATTTTTTATCACTGTAATCAGAAAATACATACTACTTTATTGAAGACATGACCACTAAATGCAAACGAATGTTTAATAATTTTTTAGCATGTATCTATTGGATTGGATTGGTTCTAGTGATATTTTACATTTTAAATTAACATATATTTTTTATGTAAGTCTGATGCGGCCCAGATAATTTGTCGTAAAACCTTATCAAGTTGTACAAAAAATCACAACGTACAGGGTATGTAAATGTAAATAATAAAATTAAATACTTTTAATAAGTAAATAAGTATGATTGCTTTTGTTTTGCACGACACTGTGTCTAAAGGTTATCTTCTTTCTTTGTTTATCCAGCTGATCAAAGTGACGATAGAAAGAAAATCGAGTGTGTAAAATCGGTTGCAAAATTCGTTCGATGTACTTAAAACTTAAAATAATAGACGTTTTATTATTTAATTTTTTTTTTATAAAACGACTAAATATTTGAAAACAAAAAATAAAAAAAATTAAAATCATAAAACAATGATTATTAATATTCTTGTACATTTATGCTGCCTACATTGAACAAACCAATGGAAAAGTGGACCTACTCAACACATTTTCAATTGTTTGTTATTAATTTTTTATTTTATATTGTTTTATTCGTGGCTTTCGATGACAACGGACATGAAGGTGTTTTGGATTTTTTCAGTTTCTGTTTTTTTAGCCTTTGATCTTTTATGTGATAATGTTTCTAATTGTAGACTTGTTGTTGTTGGGGAGACTTGTCGATAGTTGTAGTTTTCAACAAAAAAAAAAAAAAAATTAAACAAATTTTGAGTATTAAAAATGGAATGTGGCTTGTCAAAGTTAGTTCTAAGCGCACATTTGTTGTAGGCTTAACAAAATAAATCAAAAAAAAAAAAAAAATAATCTCTTAGCTGGTACGATCGGCACATAAATTTTGTATTTCATTGTATGTACGTATATTATGAATGCACACAATGCACTCAATGTAAAATGATTAAAGAGCAGAAAATTGAAAAGTACCTTGAACGTATTAATCCGTTGCTTTTTTTTAATGAATTTGAATATTCTTTGGTTAGCTGTTAATTTATTCACTGCTAAAAAAGAAAAACTTTATTATTTAACAATTTAAAAAAAATATTTTTCTTTCTTGTTATCGCACAAATTAATGTCACGGAATCGTCAGTCAATTTTACGCTGCATGGATTTGAGAATTTTTGTATTCAAATAAAATGAATCCAAGTGTAAAAATAAAAGAACAATTGACCGCAATTGACAAAAAAAACTCAACTCTCATTTGTAAGTAAAAAAAAAAATTAATAATAATTTTTAAATTTATATGAGTGTATATACACAAATGTATATGGATGACGATTATTTTGCATTCTATGCTGTATCAACATCATTTCTATTATTAGGAATAACCTTTTCCCTCCATCTGAAAGAAATAGCATTAAATGTCAGATAAGCGAACGAGCTGGAGCTGAGGCCCAACACTCCGGGTATAGGGAATTTACAGGACGAAACATCAATTGAAATCCTTACAGACTCCATTAATCCAGCTCCATTTATTGATATAAATATTCAGACACATTGCAATGATACACAAAACTTCGGTGAGGGCCTTGAAATAGAAATGAGGAGAGTATTGACGATATTTGAGGGAACAAACCCAACAACTAGGCTATTTCTTCTGGAAAAGCTGCGAAGTTAAATGAGGTGATGATCGGGGAAGTAATCCTAGCATACCTCTCGGACGTGAATAACTTAGAAAGTCTCCATCTTCTCATGTATTGTGCAGCTGTTGCAGTAGTAAAACTTTGAAAATAAAATTTGACCATAGAGGAGAAAGTTCGAGAAGATCGTACCAGCATGGGAAAAACAGCTACTCCAATCTATCGAAAAATTGCGACGAGACATAGCAAGACTAAAAGCCCTAGTCCAGGGTGCAAATACCAGGAAGTTAAACAGAATTGTTGTAGATATTATCAGGCGACACCAAAGACATACCCAAAGGGATCAACCAAATAGTACACCAAAACAATGCCAGGATACTCTTAAACAAAAACTAACGGTAGCGTCCACGAGGCTTTTGGGGTACCGGACCAGTAGGGCCAGGAAGGCTGATAATTATACGTTCCTTAGATCTTATAGAACCCTAAATGGGGGTAATCAGCTCAACAGATTTCCTCATCTTGGAGTGGACAATTCTCCACGCGTACCAGTTGCAACACCAATGCAGACTGGATTAGATTAGAAGAAAACCGTCTCCAAAGCCTTCCGGTTATGAATTTCCACCAGATTGAGATAAAAGATTGAGATACTATGTAACCTGATGAACTGGAAATCACCCGGTCCAGACAAACTTTAGAACTTTTGGTTAAAAAGATTCACCTGTGTGCATTGTAAACTAACGGAGATGATAAATAACGTCATTCAACACCCCCATGAGATGTCTTATTTCCTAACTCTGGGAATAACTTACTTGTTGGAAAAAGATTCAAGTCGCAGACATGACCCTTCCAAATTCCGTCCAATCACCTGTCTGTCGACTTTATACAAGCTAATAACATCCTGTTTGGCATTACAAATTAGCATGCATTGTGATCGAAATAATATAGTTGCAAAACAACAAAAGGGGTGCAGAAAGGGTTCGATGGGATGTACAAAACAACTGACCATTGATTCAGTACTATGTGAACAGGCTTAAGGTATAAACACATAGACGACAGATAATGGAAAGCTGCCAAGTTTAGAGTACACACGTTTTGTTGGGTAGGTCTCGCCTGGGGTTTGAGCCGAGGCTTTACGTCTAATAAGCCAACACACTACCTACTAGACTACGGCAACTACATTTTATGAAAAGAATAATAAATTTACAAAAGAATTAATTTCTCGGGATGCGGAGATTAATTTAATAATTTTTGTAATTTAAAAAAAAAATACATAGTCCATTATTAAAGCTACATGAATTGTTTTTGTATATATACATATGTTTGAATACGCGGTTTTTTTTATATATATGACTTTATTTTTGCGTACTTATAAAATTCGATAGTGATATCACTGAAAAGTGTTCATAATTTAAATTGTTGTTTATTGTTTTAATTTATTATCAGCGGCATACGGGAGAAAAAATAGTTAGCAGAATTTTCTGTCGAATTGGAATCTCATTACGAATACCAGCGGAACAAATAGAGACAACTGAAGTTTCAATCAAGCGGGCATATTCTAGGGTGATTTACTAAGTCCGATATGGTTTGTGTTGCGTCTAAATTCGCTCTCAAATCTCCTTGAGTCACCACGAATTGGCTTTGAAATCAAGTATAATGGCGAGAAACTTTATAAGTTGAGCCACCTGTTATTTATGGATAATATAAAGCTATATGCTTCTAATCAATACCAACTCACATGTCTACTTAACGTAGTTGAGTTGCTCTCCAGAGATATCCGTATGGAGTTTGGTATTGACAAATGCAAAACGCTACATGCCATCAGAGGTAAATTGCTGGAAATACCCTACGATTTTCAAGATCCAGGAATGATGGAAGCAATAATGAACGCTGAAACCTATAAATATCTGGGCATGAAGCGTGCCATTCGCATTGAACAGAGCAAATTGAAGATGGAACTGGCCAAAGAATTTACTAAGCGAGTCAGGAGAATATTAAAGACCAGCCTGAATGCGACACTTACGCAAGTTATTCGTTCGGTGTAATAAATTGGAGCAACACTGAGATAGAGGCCTTGCAGCGAAAATCCAGAGTGTTAATGACGAAGGCACTCAAACACCATCCAAAATCAGCAATTGAGGGAACATTGCTACCGAGAAACAGACATTAATAATCAGAGAAAACAGCAGATTGATGGTCTACGAAAATTCTTTGTAGAAAAAGCCGTAACATCTCCCCTACATAGTGCAGTGTTTAAGGTAGATAAGACTACACCTCTTCTCCTTAGTCAGAACCGCACTGATGAATTACAAGAAATAATACAGAAACTATTTTGTTAAAGAGCTTGTCGGAGTGCAGTCTTCTGTTGGCTTAATGAAATATATATGTAAGCCTGTGCAGTATTTTACCAGCGTTATTTTGTGTTTGTGGAAATGTGTGTATGGTGAATAAAAAACAGAAGAGCTAGTAGCTTTAAATTCAAAAAAAAAAAACGGTCATCTATATTACTCGTATTTGTAAATGACATTTTCAAGAAAGAAATAAAAATCAAGTCAGTAAAAAGCCTTTAAGAAAATAAATTCAAATGTACTCTTACAGAGGCACAGATACGGTAAATGTAAATATATGTACGTTTATACATTCTCAATACATATATAGACCAATAAATAAAAACAATTTCGTGCATGTATTTCGATACTCATTTGGTGTGGCATGTATCCATATATGTTCTGTATTGTACACATACAAATGTAGTATGTATCCATACAAATGTAATATGTACACATACAAATTTAGTATGTACAATACAGTAGTTTTCCAATTTAACGAACCTAATTGTTGTCAGGCCTGTTCGTTAAAGAGAGTTTTTCGTTATATCCACTAAGATAAAAGGGAAAGACGTCCTCTATTTTATTCAAAAATCAAAAAGTATGTAGTTTTTCTAATATTTTATTACAAGAATATACAAAAAGTATTGTAATACAAAAGTACAGAAATTCTTATCATTCGTTAGCGGCATCTTCTTGATCAGTTCTTCTTCTTTACATTTGTTATATTCATTAATTTCTATACTTTTTCGTTGCGATATTCATTGAATCGAATGTTCGTTATATTGGAAAACTACTGTATTTATATTTACTTACATGGCATCCATGCGAATGAAGATGTTGAAGACGTGTTTTCGGAATTTACTACTTGTTTAAATACTTTCCTTTTGTTTAATAATCCGACAACAAAAACAAAAACAAAAACAAAAACAAAAACAAAAAGAATCATCACATTGATTAAACAATGAATAAATGAATAAACGAATAAACGAGTGAGTGAGTGACTAACAGAAGAGTCATTTCGTGAATATTTAAACACTCAAGACTCCAAATATTTATTTGATAGGCTTTGAAAATATTTAAAATTATTGTTGTAACAGCAAGTATCCAACACCTCATTTTGGCTTTAGTTTTAAGATATTTAATTCATACCAAGATATTGGAATCGTAATGAATTGAGTTTAGAAATTTCGTTATCAAAACTTTTTTATATAAAACTGTTCAAATATTTGTTACGAAGCTTAGCATTCCAATTGTAAAGGTGTATTGGAAAAAACTGCCTTGCTAATAATTTGTACGGTGAATATTTTTATTCGTAATGAAAATCAATGATGCATTGAATTTAATTTCAATATATTTTAAAAATGCGCTTAAGGTCTTAGCGCCATTTTGTTTCTTCTGTATTTGTTATTTAGTCACAAACTTGCGGCATAATTCATTTTTCTTAACATATGGACATTAGCAGCACCTGCAAATGAAAATTTTTTTGTTTGTGTCTCTGTTTTATGTTCTTTTGATTATGTAATCGCAACCTTGATGGGTTATGTTCTTTATATTTTTCACAACCAACCAAATATGTTTAACCCGTTGTGAGTCTTTTGGCTAGTCTTTTAGAAATAAGGTGATTTTTATTGAAATCAACAGAGGCCATGTTACCTCTAGTTCCCCGTTGCAATATATTGTCTTCTGCTTATTGAAAATTTTTTAATTTTTTAACAATGAATTGAGTTTTTTCTTTTTGTCAAATCTTTCAAATCACGAAGCAAATCAATTAATTTCCTTATTAGTGCATGATGATCATAAAAAAAACAAAATAAAATAAAAACAATTTTATTTTAAGGCATTAGTAGCAGATGCAGGCGAAAAAACACTTTTAAACTAGCAGAGAACAACGACAATTAAGAATGAAAGAAGAACATGACTATTGTGAGAAGTATAAAGAATTCTAAATAGAAAAATCAATCATTTCGTCAACAACAGTTCTAGTACTGCGAACACTTCCAAGAATAATAGAGAGGGGTTAGGGCAAAGGAATAGAAAAAACTGAACGTTTTTGGTAAATAAGAGTTAAACTTAATCCAGAAAAGCGGGCAAATGTCAAAACAAAACATTAAAAACAAGAAGAAAAAAAAACAGATCGTGTATTACGATATTAGGAACTTGTTTTTCTGTTTGCTTTTTTCTTAGTTTTTCTTTCTTTTCTTTCAGAGTCAGCAAAAATCATCAACAAAGTCTGTGATTCGTCCAGACTCACTTTTTAATTTCCGTGATTGATGATGTTTTATAGCAAAGAGAATAGAAAACGACCAAATAAATATATACATACATATGCACATACAGTCAACCGTACATATGTAAATAGATATATGTGAATAAATAAGTGATTGAGTGCTGAAGAAAGGAATATCTCGCTCAACATGTACAGTAGTGGTCAAAATATTTGCAAGCCAATTCTGAATTAAAAATATCAATTTTATATATTTAACATATCGAAATTTCACAAAAAAAAAATATATATATATATATAATAATATATTAGTATATATAATATACTAAAAAGTATTCACTTAACAAACAGTCGAACAGTCAATGATTTTTTAGTATAAAAATCTTTAGAACATAAAAAGAACGGAAAAGTTAATCTTAGCTTTTCCTGAGCTTCTGTGATTCGGACTTATAAACAATGAAAATAAATTATTGCCTGCTGATTCTAAATACAATTTTCAAACAATTGAAGCTACGCTTTTAAGTGACCTCAACGTTTTAAATGTTGTTTAAAATTTTACGGAAATGCAAAGTTCAATAACAATTTTAAAAATATTACAAGAGAATTGAATCGCAACTGCATTTACAAATTAAAAAAAAAAATAAATAAATAAATAAGTGTTTTTTCACTATCGAACTAGTGATGGGCATTTAAAACAACTTCGATGTTTTCTCAATGTAATGCATCATAAACACACATCGATGTAATAATAATTTTTCATAAAAAACATCAATGTTTTCTCTGCATCGACTGATTTTTGTAACAAAACAGAAGGATAAAACAGAAAAAAACAAAAGAGTACCACGTTCAGATAATACATTATACTGCTCTTAACGCAAAAATTTAGTATAACGATTACTTTCATTATTAAATTAATAACAGAACATTTAATTACGTATGCAATTTGTTTTTAAAGTGAAAATAAATTGAATATATTATTTGAAGGATTCTTATTTTATTTCACATCAAATTTGCGTGAATATAATCACGGCACACAAATTAGTTTCATTTTTTCACTCGAATATACAGATACGATATTGTAAAATGTGAAAAAAAAAGAATTTTATTCAATTAAACGAAATAAAATCAAATAAATGTAAGTTATGTTGCATTCAGCAATGGTGTATACATTAAAAACTTTTAATGGTCATGGACCACAATTATATACATATATATCAACACGTACAGATACACATGTTCAAACAGTTACACAGCTACACATGTACACAGTGTTGGAATTAAGAAATTATTAGTAAAATTATAATAATAAAAGACGCATATGTGTGAAGCATAAATTCATCATAATGACTATTAGGCCAGTAACATTATAACGACATTCGATCCGCATTGGATGTATTGTTTTAGTGAGTGAAAAAAGTCAAAGTGCACATCAGCACATCCAAACGTACACGTATTTGTAATAATTCTCATATGAAGTGGAGTGCGTTTTAATTGTACAATATTTTTTATCTTTTTTTTTATTTTTATTTTTCTTGTTGTTGCGTTTTTCTCTCATTTTAAATCTATTATTTGGCTTTATCAAACGCAAACTACTCATGTTAAAATTCAAGTCGTTGGCTTTTAGATTCCGGTTTGGATGATTGAATTATTTTGTCACACTTTTGAAAAATAAATGAGAACATACACACATACTGATAAGCATATAAACACAAGTGTATACTGTATGACGAAGGCACTATCGCAGTCACGTGCGGCTTCACGACCATTTTATGCCACAGATATGAGATACAGATACAAGAACATAGTAATTAACACATTCAACTATGATCACAGATATTTTTCTATTTTTTGGCATTTAATTACTTGTACTTGCTCGAACACAAGGATAAAAAGCGAATTTCTAATAATTCAAAACGAACGAAAAAGGAAGCGATTTTGGAAATAATCACCAAGAAATATGTACGTAACAATAGATCCATTGTTAGCTTAATGCCTTTTGAGTATTTTTGACGAGCATCATTTTTTGTCCGAATGTTTTATTTGAAATTTAGATTTTCTTATAAGAGGCATAATGAGTTTGTGCAAATAAAAATTTGCATAAAATAAGTCTCTCTTCAGATTTTAGATATTTAAAATCACGCTTTTTATGTACAATTTTATGTCATTAAAGTTGAAGAGACGTTTTGAAACACAATTTGTATCACGACAAAGAAAATAAGTAATCATATAACGTGGATAGTCACTGGGTTTATTAGACTATAGTTTTAAATTCAAACACGATTCGGATATCTTAAAAAAATATATATATATACGAAGAGAAATATTTCTTTCGAGTATTCCATATTGCTAATTTTCTGACGGTAGATCTCTAATTGTTGTAGGTTTCAGAGTCAATTTTAAACTTTAGGTCACGCCTAGACATTGATGTAATGAGAACTAGGTCCAAATGGTCAATAATGTACATATGTATGTATACATGAATATGTGGCCAACACATTCATTTATTAAATGAAACTAATTTCAATTTGCTTCCACCTCCTTATTATAGTAAATAAATGATTAAATTAATCGTAGTTAAAATGTTTACGCAGTCAGTCTTAATAATTAAATCTGTTCTCCATTTGAAAGCAATTATTTATTAATTTGTTAATTAATTACAACAACTACAAATTATATTTAATGATTTACGAGATGAACACATCAATCTTATGCTTGGTGCAGTGTAGCAGACCAGAGTCTTTGGTGGGAATCGAAACCACAACTCTCACGTTAATACTCTAGTACACTACCCACTAGGCTACTATGGTACCGTGAAAGGAATTAATTCTCTTGCTTAAGCTTAATTTTTAAAGTTTCTCCACTCTTTTTACAAAAATTATGTCTTTTACTAAGAGCAGCAGAGATAAAACAAGAAAATTGAAATAGATTTGTATGTATGTATGTATGTACATATGTACAAGCAATTAACAGATGTATTTTTAAAGAGAGAGTTTACATTTTAACATTTTTATTGGTTTTATTAAATGAATCATAAAATTCCACAAACCGTTCGCGACAAGTACTGATTTTATCAGCATCACTACACATATTAACAAAATCCCACCACCCAAGAAAAAAATGGTGAACAAAATTTCACACCTCGACGTTAAATAATACGTTGTTATAAAAATGTGGTAGATTTCGAAATATTTGTAAAAAAATTTAAATGATTATTGTTTTAAGGGGTTATCATAGAAAATTATACGAGAAGAAAAATAACAATAACAAATGTAATGAACTGGATCCACATAAATATGAATAAATATGTACTTAGTTACATTTATCTAAGTGTACGTTTGTCATAATTGAATGTGAGTCTATGGCTGGTATGGTATGTATATATATATGTATGTATGTATGTATGTATGGGTTTGATGAAGTGAATACATTTTAAATATGTATGTATGAGTGATTGTTATATCTGGTTACCCATGCAAATGGTTGTTTTAGTGTTACTTTCAGAAAATGGACTGCAAACAATAATATGCATTAACAACAGTTAAACAGTCGCGTAGTCAAATATCCAACGGATAATAACCGTCTAATAAACTGTAACAGCTGTCAAACTGCTCCCAAAGTACTTGAATTTGAGTGAACATTTGGATTGAAATAGAATCGAAATATTGTACAAATAAACAGACAGAAAACCAATTGAAAGACTTACAGACAAACAGTCAACAGAATTAATAAACAACAAGAGGGCTTGACAAATTAACTAGACAAACGAGAAAGGGAACGAACAATTGTGAAATTCTTTAATTATTGATAAATTTATTTCCAGTTTCTATACAACAGAAGTACATTTGTGAATATTTTATGGATGAATTTTCCCAAATATATTCATAAATATAATATTTCATGAAATTAATAACAATAAACAAATTTATTCTTATATCTTTACGTCAATGGATTCTAATATCCTTACTGATTAAGTACAAATTAAAAACACAGAGTATTATAGCAAAGAGTAAAAGCTTTCTTTCTTTATTTCTTCCATGCATTATTGCATTGTAGCATTCATTAAAGTTCTTACGTGCAGGTCGAAAACCTTTATTGTTAGCATAATCAGATCTGTAATATTTTAATGATAACGGTTCAAAATTACGTGTTCATCTGGCAGGAACATTGAATTTCAATTGATTAAGCAGAAACTCTGAATCAACATCACCTCGCATAAAGCCCACATCGGCATTGATCAACTATTTTTGAGTGTTAGCAATTTAATCAAAGCAAGTCTACTATGATATGATGATAAGTAACAAGAGTTTAAACCTAGACCACGAAGACAGAAAACTAAAAATTTCTTTTGCACTGATTCGAAATCATTTGTATGAATAGAGAGTATATAATAGTTTACATTAGGTGTATATACATAGCTTAGTAACAGGATATCTAACAGATATTCCAAAAAGAATAAAAAAGAAAAGAAATATGGAAAAAAGAAAAAAGAAAATTTGAAATACTGATATGAAATAGCCCCTACCCATGCATTGAACTTCATTAGAATATTCATTCTAGTATTTTAGAAATGTTAACAAAATTTAAATTCAGCTTTGACGTTGTTATAAAATATTTACCTGTTAATTAAAGGCTTCAATGGCTTTATCGATGATAATATCTTTCGTCAAAAACTGGGTGTAAGAGTTTCGATGGTACTTGTTAGATGCACATGAGATACTCATGTACAGATAAAAATAAAATCAAACGAGAATTATGTGTATTGATTGTGGTTTCAGTCAATTTGCGGTTGATGGTAACAATATTCTAACGAAAGAATAAAAACAAAATACAAAAACATTACTCTTTTGCAATAAGGAGCGTACGAACAAAAGAACAGACGTTGTAAAAACAAAAGACCACCACAAGCATGATTATAAAGAAACATCGAAAGCAATTATTTGATGATTTGTCTGTCATTTTACGAGTTGTTAAACACGTTTCGTACTCCTATATGCAATTTGGTTGAAGCAAATACATAACCGAATAGAAAACGAACTATAAACAGAAAGACGTGTAACTATTTGATACATCCGTAAGATGATGTTGCTTCTTCAAACTTTATTCATCATTTGGATGTATGATTTATTGATGTAAGTGATCTGGGTTGTTCATGAGTTCCTTCCCTATCACTTGGTGCAATATTTTACGCTTTTTGTAAACGTTTTCATTATTAATACATATCTCTACTATAATGTCTACAATGTTTCTCTATTGCCGAGGTACATTATAGGTTGTAAAGTCATAGTTTTGTGAATGATAGTTTTTTCTCTGCAGTAGTTTCTCTCTAAACGTAAAATTAATTTCATGGTTAACATTTTATAAAATTAAATATATTTCTGTATAACTAAAATAATTAAATCGAAATGTAAAACATTCCAACGTTTATTTCGACTTTGTTAATAACAATGTGCGATTAGATGCATCTGAAGTATTATTTTAAGATAATTAATACCATATTAACAGCAATGTTATGAATGTATAGCAATAAAAGGCTGAAATTTCTTTTACATCAACAGCAGAGTTATATTTATCGAATTATCATTATTATTAAAAAAATAAATAAATAAAAACTTTCGCAAATTACACTATGTGCAAGCGGGAAAACAATTAAATAAGTATTTCACTTTAATACTAAGTTATTGCAAAAGTCTCGTTTTAATTAATTATAGATAACTTACATTGAGAAACTCTATCAAGTATCGTCGATGACAATAAAACGTATCTCTAGGCTTTATTGAACGTAATCTCAATTAGCTATATAACCACTTTATTTTATAGAAGTTTTATCTTGATCTCGATGGTGTTCACTTTGGATAATTAAAATTCCAATGGAAATTAAAAGTTAAAATTATTTATTTTGCCATTTATAATTTTAATCCCTTTGTTTTGTCACGTGGTGAGAAGTGTGAACACGTTGTTCTTTTGAAAATATACAGTAAAACTGAAATTAATAAAAAAGACCATGCCAAGTCGATTAAAGCGCTCTATTTTTGAGGATTGTTCAGCTACATGTAACCGAACTCAATAATATTAGACATACAAGTGCAGAGGCTGCATTCTTACCAACATAAATATCGTTTTGGTGCTTTCATTTAAAACAGATAATCATCATTTTAACACACAAAAAATATACGTTTGATGAATGCATGAATGACCGAATGCATGAATCGCTTTTAATCAATTTATTGTATTATTAAAAAACAAAAACAACGAAACAAAAATTTAAACTGTTGGGTTTTAGGTTTTTTTTTGTTCGATGACGAAAAAATTACTTTGCTATTCAGGGCAACACAAACAACAATAATGAAAAAATAATAAAAAAAAAATATTTCCATAGTGATGACAATAAATACAGAAGAGAAGTGATAAAAATGAAATAAAAATAAACAAAATGATTGATGAGACCAGTATCATCAGCATTATGTTCATCACAAATAACATGAGTAACTTAATCTATTGAATATGGGAACAAAAGATGAATAAATAAATCGAATGAATGGTCGAATGAATAAACATTTTAGTAACCAATAGCATCTGTTTACAGAAGTTTCAAAAAAGTATCTCTTTCTCTTGTATACTCTGTCAAGTTTCTAAAGCTTTCAGTTTCAATGAAAATTCCATCTGAACAGAAAACAAATTTGTTAAAATGTAATTGCTAAACAAATAATATATCATACTATTGTTCTGAATGAAATATGCCAAAAAGTAAAATAAAGACGAGTATAAAGTACACATTTTTAATTATTTAATTGTTTTGTTTTAATTGAAAAATCATACCCTCATCAATTATTGCATAGCATTAAAGCAAAAAGTAGAATTGAATTCTAAATTAATATGTTGCATAATTGAGATAATGAACGACAATGGTGTTGTATTGTGATTAATTATTGTTGCTGTTGCTGTTGCTGTTGCTGTTGGCTTTTGACTGTTAATGTTTTTGTTCTTAATTCATATTTTAAAGATCGCTGGCTCCAAATTGTATGCGAGCAGATGCATAAATTATTTTGTAAGTCAATATTTCTTTTGTAAGTTTATTTATTTTGTTTATCGTTTAACGCATTTCTTGACGCCAATTGGTGTCAAATTCCATTGGTAAATGCGCTCATTTATGGAACAATGGAGTTGTTTTCGTTGCCGGTTATTGGTGTATTGCGTGCATAGGGAAACAGACAGAAGGACAGTTTTATTATGTACAATATAATTCTGGTGTTTGTCTTAAAATTATTGTTGCATGTTGCAACAATACATGTGAAGCACATGTATGCAATAATTTGACTACCATACCAGCAATACCATGATATTGTAATGTGGCATCAGAATGGAATATTTTATACCTTCCCACATCGGTTAATGGTAGTAGTTTCTGAAGAATCGTTCTTTAAATTAGAAAAAAAAATAAAATAAATTAAAACAAGTAGTAGAATTTTTGTTTAGCGTTTTTCATTCAATGTGAAAGAGAAATGTAATATTGGAGTAAGTTGGAGCTACCGCATATCTCGCATGTTGTAAGCTTGGGGTATATCCAAGTCTATAACAGCACAGATCAATTTGAAACCAATACAACATATATTCAAACACACAAGATTGATATTGATGCAGCACACATTTTTGTATTCGATTGTAATTTATGAAGTATTAACACTTTGACATGATTTACGATCAGCGTTTAATTTTGACTTGATGAAGATTTGTATTGTGTTCATTTTCTTTACTTTGGAAAAGATTAAACTCTTTTAGAAGAAATTTCATTCAATTTAAATTTTAATTTATTGCTTAACCCTAAATGAAAGCCTCCATCGAAAAAAATTGGGACTAGGTCTACATCTGCCTAATTGAAATCGTGAACAACGCCTTTAACAAAGAAAAACGATAAAATCAAATATTAATTCAGTTGGCAAACACAAATTCACCTCACCCTCTAGTGAACATTCTTGTTGATTATGAATAATACCGATAGGTTGCGTATAAAAATTTGCAAGCTGGTAATCGTTTGTCGTTTAAAATTGTCACTTGTAACAATTCAAATGAGAAACAAATATAACAAATAAATAAGTGTAGGGTGGAGAAAAAAAAAGCGAATTAAAAAGGTTTGTTTCAAGTTGAAGTCATTTAATTTATTGCACATTTGGTTCAACACGATAGTGAATCCACCAAAAGGGCTTGGCAAACACGCACCATAAACATTTTGTCAGTTGGTTTATGTTGTTAACGACATTCGGGGCTCTAAACACAACTCAAACGTCTGGCGTTAACAAATTATCGAAACGCAAATAAGAAAAATTGAAAAAAAAAAAATTATTTTTTAATTTAAATTCTTGTCAAACATCCGATCCCATTCCGAGGTATGTTTTCATTGACGATGGCTTTCAAGACGATTTCTAAAATAATGGTTTCTAATTTAATACTTTTCGCTTACGTCTTGTCGTATCAATTATGGTTTATGCTGGTGTTGAGAGTGTTTGTCGCTGCGTTTCCCAGATACAATTTCTTACAGGGGTTTGGCAGCAATTTTTTGGTTATGTGGTAATTTGTTAACGACTTTGCTTTTTTGAATCGTCGTTTCATTTTTTATGCAACACATTAAATTGTTTGTTCAATTAAGATTGTATGACGCATGTAAAATAAGTTCTTATTCGCCTCTATGCATGTAAGAAAGACGTAAGAAAGACTGACTGACTATGTGAGATTGCCGAAATTGGGGTTTTTCTTGTTGCTTCCAGTTCTTACAAATAATGTATACAGTCGTTAAAGGCTATTCGCTGGCACCAACTCATGTTTTATGTTGCATATAAATTGTGGTATAATTTTCTAATTGCCAATATATGAGTTTTTTTCTGTTTATTGTTCCAGTTATTGGGTGGCATTAGAGGCGTTATTGACAAATTTAGGTTAAACAGTTTTACATTTGAATTGATAAAAGAAAACGGAGAAAATTTTGTTTGCAATAAAATAACCATTGTTGTTAGTGATCCATAATTGTGTATTGTTATCAACTATTATCGCTACGACACAGGCACTCATGCTACGCCACATGCCTGCAAAACATTATTTAAATTTAATATTTCTCTGAAATTTATATTTCAGATTATTTATTTAGGTCTAACGATAATGAGACAGTAATTTTTTCCAACAAAAAAGATGGCACATTATACTTTACAACTTCCACAATATCTGGAAAAAAAGAAAAACAAAAATAAATAAATGAAATCTATCGCAATTCATAAAAAGTAAGAAGAAGAAAAAGGAAAAAATAAATTCTAAAAAGAGATTTATCAAGTAGAAACTGGCTGGAATGGAATTAATCGAATATTTAGAAAAGCATCCATTAGTTAATGGAAGTCATAGCCGTATGAAGAGCAAAACAAAACAAAACAAATCAAAACAAAACAAAACGAAACGAAATATTTGAAATGAATCTGATACCAGTTGAAGTAATTGGAGTGCAAATTAATATGAGCAGAAGAAGACTACTGAATATCTGAGTGGGTGAATGAGTAACTTACAACAAAGGAAACAAATATTCAATGCAATTTAACTATGAAATTTCAAACAGCTGATGTCTTCCGCATAATGAAATGTTTGATAAGACAACCAGATTACCATAACAGGAACACAATTACAAATATGTTCTGTTTGCTTCAGAACGATTAGATCATCTAAGAATAATTAACGTTCTTCAAAGGAATAGCATAGGAATAGAAATAAAAGAAATTACATATCTAAACACTGCTATTTTATGTGCATAAACAAAAAGGCCGACTGTAATGCATTAAATTTGAAACAGAAGCTCAGATATCGATTAACAATAAATAGGTTTTTTTTGCTTTCTTCATAAATGGTTGTGGTTGCCGGTTATCTAATCTTCCTAATAGTTTTTGCATGATTTTCATTAAAAAATTTTTAGTAGTCTTAACAAAAATTTGCAAACAATTTTCAATTGTGAATCGCTTCGAAATGCAAATATTTGCATTTGATTATAAAAATTATGGAAAAGTGCGATATAAAGAGAAAATTCGGATTCAGTCAGAGAATTGTGGTTTATTGGTAATCAAATATGCTGTGAATAATTAATCAAAAGCTTCTAACATTTAATTTCTTAATAACTTGTATGGCAGGTGCTGGTGTAGTACATAACGATTACATGTTTAGTAGACTCAACTATTACCATGATTTCAAAGATAAAATATAAATAAATATATAAATGAGACGTTTGTAATAATGATCTGATTAAACTAAAGAAATCTTGCTAAATATGTATGATAATGTGTATTCTCATCTCTCGCATATTATTATGCTATTGCTGTTGAAACACAACAATGCTTATATATTACTATATTACATGCATTAATAGCGTCAGATTTGAATTCTTTGTTTTCCACTAAATTAATGTATTTTTAAAATCTGTCCAAATAAATTTTCTGCTCAATTTCTTGGGCTTCATTTATCATTTGAGCGTTTTGGTTTTCTTTAAGTTAAAAGAAAAAAAAAAAAAATACCAATTTAATTGAACTGGTTTATTTTCCATTCGTCTCTTTTGTTTTGCCTAATCAACAAGTCGATCTCATCCATCACGAGTGGCATAATGTTTAGCCTTGATCTTTACCGAAATCGTGTTGAAAACAATTTTTTTTGTAATTAGAAACCCCAAATTAATTAATTCGAATATAATAAATATTATTTGTGAACAACATATACCATTAAAGGCAATTGAGTCAGAAATTTCAAAATAATATACATACTTACGTAAATTTAAAACTGAATTGAATTTTTTATTTATTCGACATTATATTATCCAGTTAATTTATATCTTCCCTGAAATGTTTTGGCAAAGTTGAAGTTTCACTATGACAAGCAGAAAGAAAAATAATTTAAATATAAAAAAAATTGATCTTCTATAAGCCAGACTTAAGTTTCATATTGTAGTGCGGAACTCAATACAAATACGTTATAAATTATAATATACAGTGGGTTACAAACCTAATCAATTCTGAATATGCGTTATGAACAACTTGAGAGGACTTATACCGTGATAACTGACTACCAGATCTAAAACAAAGTAGGCTTTAATTACGAGTTAAAAATTCAATTTTCAAATATCTTCACCAAAACACTTACCATGAAATTTGATTACGTACAAAGAAGCAGCATCATTTGTTCTCAACCATATACGAACGCAACGATATTACTAATAGTCATACTAAATGTTCCTTTGCTAATATTATCACAATATCACTTTGAAGTGAATATACTGTTAAAGAAAATTTTCAGATTTTTAACAAGGTTTACAAAAATAATTGGTTGAATACTTACGATTAAGGCAATTGAGTTTCAAAATGTTCTTCGCAACAATCAAATATGTATGTATGTATATGTATTAGGATTTAGAGAGATTTATCTCCAGACAATGCAATCCTTAGTTTAAAACTTTCGCTCAGCGGTCGCCTGACGTAATATTACAATTAGATAGGAATATATCAGATCAATAGAACGAGATAAAATTTAAATTAAATGAGAAAAATGTATCGAAAGCATTCGCAAAATCAAATTTTTTGAAACATGAACTAGGATCGTTATAAAACTATGTTTATTATGGACTTCAAATTGGTAAATTCTATAAATGTTATTCTTTTCAAGGTATCGAGTTATATAGTCTCTCGAGACGAATGGTAGATCATCTGCATTCAGAGTGTAATTGCTTTACTTGGATGATTCTCGCAATGGCTAAGATATTTTGGTGAGAATCCGATTTCATAATACTTTACTGACAACAGACTACAGATAATATTCTAGCAGGTGACATTAGTGAAATCAATTCCACAAGACTGACTATTAGTAGATTTTCTATATCATGTTTCGTTTTTCTTTCGCTCCAGTTGTACGTTCCCTAAATGGCGATTAATTTATAAAACTAATACTAGGTACCTTTAATGAAAAATATTATGCTTTGTACTCAAAGTTCTGTGTCCCCAATCTTGTACCTATGTGATGCAATTGTTTAAATCAGTTTTAAATTGCAATTTGAAAATATTACATGGAGCTTCTCGCCCTTTAGTTGACAACATAATTCTATGTCAGAAATACAATAATTCAACACAATAATAATTTGAATAGAAATTCTTTTCACAGAAAAAATTGTATATTGAATTGAAAACCGTATAAATTCTTTCATTACAAATTGTTAAGAGAAACGCAATGTTGTCTAATCAGTTTACATTTAAATGTTAATAATTTGTAAAAAATCGACAAAAGTTAATAAAAGTTAAGGTTTGAAATTGTTGAATTGTTAATACCATTAGTGTGGGTTTCAGTTTGTTACTACTAAATTTTGCTGTTGTTGTTGTTGTTGTTGTTGTTGTTGTTAATTGATGAAACACTGTCCACATTCAAAAAGGAAAGGCAAAAGCATAATTTGAATCGACGATCTTATTTTGTCGTTTGGTTTTAATTCAATTAATTTATTTGAAAACAATGCAAATAAATTTATCTATTCGAATATTTATTTGTATATAAAACATCGATCAATAACGAAATAGAAATAGAAATAGAAAATATATGTACAATGTTATCTATGTGTTTAAGTCATTCGGGCAGAATTCATCAAATACCATAACAAAAATATTTGAATATGCTTGTGAAAACGATATGCTGTTAATCGACTACCTAAAGGTTTTATTTTACAAAAAACGTTTTGTATACATGGCATAGTTGTGCCTCTTTCCAACTCGATAATTGGTTGACGTAATTCTTCAATTGCAAATATTCAGAAAGTAACTCAATACCTCCGTCACAAACAACATTTTTCATTTTGAACAATTGTTGCCATAAAGTCTAGCGGTGTTGTTGCTTCATGCAAAAGTAAAATAATTAATAAAGCAAATATGTATGTATGTAGGATACACATGACATTTGTTATTCATAAGATCTCTATGAATTACAACAACAACAGCAACAACAGCAAAAGCAACAACTATCAAATAAACACATTAACATTATATGATTATACAATAAATTATATTTTGAATGTTGTTGTCCAATTTTTATTTTCTTAAAATATTTTGGATGACGGCATCCATTTCTAGTTGTTGTTCTTCTCATTTGCAAGCCGCTGTATAGTAATATAAAATTTATTGCCGTCGACGACTATTTAACCGAAGGCCGTCTTCATCTATTCCTTTCATTGCGATTGCAACTGCAACAAAATATGTTGGTTATTTTTCAATATTTTGCAAAAAATTCTCACCTCATGTACGTGTAAGTTTTTGTGCATTTGTTTGTTTGTTTATAATCAGTGGAACAGTACTACACAGTCATATGTACATAAATAATTCGTAATGAAACAAAAAATTAAGACGATTCCATGCAGTCGGTTCTACGCAGCTAAGCAATATATCACAATACCAGGTACTTATATATACAAAGTAGTCGCCTATTGCGTGATATTTCAAGGTTTACAACAAATTGTTTTTATTGGATATGTTTTGGTGGGAGTTTGTAGAATTAATTCATTTATGCATTGCCAACAGTTTTCATATCATGTTGTAAATTGATTTATATATAAATTTATTTTAAACAGTAGGTACTCTAGTCAAATATTATCAACGTTATCAAATTTTTTTAACTGAGTTACTTACTTTAGTTGTGAACCCTTTAAATATTGAATTAAAATTACAAGACCGTAATTAAACTTTAACAATTCAATTCATAATTAGAACTGAATTTTAGTGTTTTGTGTACATTAATGTATACACAATTTTTTTGCAGGTAAGTTTTTCAAATAAATAATAAATACAGACGAGCCTCGATTATCCGTGATGATCGGGACCACAATCATTACGAATAATCGATTTTCACAGTTAATCGAATAACAAGATCTACCCACCAGCATTTCTCAAATTCTAAAATTAAACTAATCACTTTTAAATGCTTCTGACTCATCGTATGCAAACAAAAGAATTTCCCGTTTTAATGTCTATTATATTGTATGTATGAATTTGAAGTTAATAAAAAATTCTCCCATTACGGATAATAAAGGTAATCACGGTTAATCGAAGTAAACAATTTGATAACATTGCAAACAAAAAACAATGGACTGATCTTGGCCATCGCGCATAATCGATGCCCGACTGTATATAGTAATAAATCGATTTTTTTTTGTCATTACAGTTTTTACCGTAAGAATTCACACGTTAGTGCTACACAATGAAAATGTTTGGCAAATAACCTAAAGACATCTGTTGAATTTCTATTAATTATGCAATTATTAAAGATTGACCAGAAAATCCAACAATGAACAGCGTAGTACATACATAAAGTGTTTAAATATTTGATCACATTTACAATATTGTACATAAAGTAGATTGTTTTTGCAACGTTGCAACGTTGTTATCATTTCATAATTCCCATAAGGATATACATACATATGTATGTATGAATGTACTATGTAAGATCAAATATAAAATTGTTGATTGTACTGATTGGAGTAGCGTTTGAACGAGTGAGTAAGAAGAAACTTTCACACAAATCAAACGAAATTTATAGAAATAATGGAGAAAGAGGAAAATTTCATTGAGTTTCTTTCATAAGCATCTGTTTAATATGTTATATTAATAATTCATTGAATTGAATTGAACATTGTATTATAAAATAATTGAGATTGTTATCAATTCAGCAAATCGAACAATCGATATATTGTGGAATGTTGATAATTTAAGTCGGTATTGCTGTCATATAGATTGATTACTTAAGGGGTTTCCTCTTTTCTCTAGTTTCCAACGTTTAAATGACGAATGTTTAAATGCTCACAAAAGATAAATGAATGCAGACTTACCTTTAGTTTAAAATAAAGTTTTTTTTTAAATTTGTTGTTGTTGTTTTTTTTTTCTAAACATGCATAAATTTTAAATGCCAATGGCACACCTATAAGAGCATAAGTATGTTTTTTTTTTTATTATTTTTATAAATATGTACATATTTATAGAATATTCGGTATAAAATTAAATAAGAAAATCCGTTAAAATCTTGTTTTACAGAACAGGTCCTCAACAGATAAATTGAAATGAAACAAAAGAAAAATGAAGAAGAAAAAAAAAAGATAAAAATCTGTTTGAATTAAACGTTTAAAGGAAATACAATATCTGGTCCATGTCAAACTTTCTCATTTCATAGCGAAACGGTTGTGTCCGGTCTGTTTGTACTTATGAATTGTGGGTGTTATATGCCTACGGTAAAAACAGGTAGTGCTAGGTAGATGGAGTGAGAGCAAGAAAATATATCTTCTATTTCCTCTATGACTTGCAATCTCTTTCCTGATTATTTAAAAACTGTAAGAAATCGAAAAAATATAAAAGAAAAATGAAATATAAAAGAAATTATAAGACAAATCGTTCAAATCATATAACTTGAGGGTTTAGTACATTTGAAAATTTGCAGAATGTTTGTCCTTTCCTAATCCGAAGTCAATTTTTCGTATCAGATGGGTTAAATCGACATGACAACTTGGCCCATTAGAGCTAGATATTTTTGTTTAAGTTTCGAATAGGGTACTGAATTTAATTAAACTATAAAAAAAGGAATTCACCAGGCAACGGCAGCAAGTGAAGTTTATGAAAAATCGATTTTTTGAAGCCTTGAGTCATTGAATAATACATACGTTGTTATAGCTTTCGTACAACATAAATTCTAAGATTTTACATTTCTTTTACACTCTTTTTGTGGTTGGTAGTCTTCTCTAGTTGAAAGTACAAAACTTCATTTGTTAGCATCAGAATGACCGTCATTATTGTTTTTGGGACCGTCTGAAATCCTCATGCTTAAGAATGGAGCTGCTGTGACCAAAAACATTAATACCAAGTTGATGTTTAGTCGTTAGCTGGTGTTTGTGTAAAATTGTGTACAAAAAATATTTCACATTTATGTTTCCAGTCCACCTTAGTCTTACCCTCCAACACTCCTAATTCCATGTTAAACATTTTTCTCGTGTTATAAACCCTACCAAGAGTTTCGATTTTATGGTACATTCACATCATCTGTACACACACACTGTACATTCTCACTATCGTACACACATATGTATGTATAAATATATGTATACTATTGCCAGTAAGCCAAATAGTCAGTCACTCTGTTTGTCAGTTTGACAATATGACAGGTCATAATGTAATGCTACATACATATGCAATAACCCGCGCAATTTATCATATGAAAATACAACAACATACGAATAATAAATACAAATAAATTACACATTCTGAGTACACGTACATATATAATACAATAGTATATACATACTATATGTATATATGACAAGGGATGTACAGAAATGCACATGTAATAACCGAACTGAAAATCAAGTGACCATTCGAATCAATGAAATTGTATAATTTTATTTTTTTTACCAAATTCGGAATGATTTTAGAAATGTTATCAATAAATTGCTATGTACGTACGTACATACATATATATATATACATAATCGCCAATTCAATAGTGTTATGAACTTAAGTTGTTATTTGAATCTGAACAGTTCTGTGGTGCTTTTAACGGCATTGTAATCGGTATAATCATTTTCTATAAAATGGACGCGAATACCATTCAGACTGTTAACGCCAACAGAGTCAATTTTCCCCTAAAAAAATGTATGCTCCAACAAATTAAAACCAGACGTGGTCACTCTAAATTTATATCGTTTTTAGTTTGTGGCTTTATTGTGATTTTTGCGTCCATATTCGTATATTACAATTTTTCGCTAGCGATGTTTTCGCTTTTTATGAGCTTAAAAGTCATTCCGGATGCCACCCAAGTGTCTCACAAATAACGATAACAAATTCACGGTAACCCAACAAAAACAATATTATGGGGCCGGCGTTAAATGTCAGTAGTTGTTATCGTACACAATATTTGCATCACATCTGACAATATTTGTTTTAATATGAATATGATGCCAATATAAAAATTAATATTGCAATAAACCCTTCTTTGTTGGGTTTGTTTTTTAAACATTGGTATGAGATTTAAAGCTTTGAAGTGAAATAGAACTTACAGACAAGAATGTTTAGACTAATAATAAATAAAATATAAGTAATTTGACTTTTAGTATCAATATCGTTATTTTGATTTCTTATTATTACACGATAAAACTTAGAATAGGTGGGGTTTCTTTTATAGTAGTATATCGGGTTTTATCACCTTGTTTAATAGTGACCGCAAAAAAAAATCGAACTTAAATGTCTGCAGTGTAATTCGTTCTACGAAAAACTTACTAAAGACGGACTCAGTAATGGGCCAAGCCTTAAACTTAACGTAATTTGTTTTTGGTCCAGTGGCAAATATAAAACTTGACAGTTGTCATCTATGTTTACTCCGATTATTACAAATGCAACACTTTACGCAAGAAAAAGGTATTTTAATTGTAGAAACTTATTACAAACAGTTGGGAAGTTATACAAAAAACCTCTCGCAAACATCGATAAATTTACAGTTGAGAAAGTGCTTCTTATAAGTGAATCAATCGTATAGTGGTCTACAAATTTACAAATTTGCTGTAACAGCGAGAGATGTCGAAAACCCTAAATCCTTAATTCGACATCGTTCTTAACAACTTCACAATACCCTATACAACGAATTTTGATAAAAGATCTTCATCTTTATTAGTACGAAATTCAGCTTAATCATATGTTGTAAATATATATGTTAAAATCTGGGCTCTCCGTTAATTTATATCGGCTATCTACTAGTTATTAAAAAAAACGGAAAAAAAAGAAAAAGAAGAAAAAAAATAAAAGGATGACATCGCTTTTTGTCATTCAAATGTATTTTTGAACATTTTGCCACTAAATAAATGTGTTTGTTTTAAATTTGAAAATGGGTCAATTGTCGTCTCGGTCTATGTTCTACTGCTTTTTCTGTATGTATTTTGATAAGTTTTATGGAGACAGCATTTTTGTATGTAGTTTTTTTTTTTGTCTTCATTTTGACCGGATTATACATGTACATATCGTATATACAATATATTTTGATTTTATTAATATTTTTGTGTGTGGAAAATTGTAGAATAGTGTGCCAAAAGTCATAAAGTAAATCTATTTTGTTGGCTGTGTTTCTTTCGGCGACCCATATTGAGAATTTGACAAATACTCGTACACATACTTTGTTGATGAAATTTTCAATTTAATATCTCTTTTTGAAGATAAAAAGTACGTGCGCAAACATCTGTGTCTGCTTTCATTACTTTTAATAATGCTAACAATAAAATTCTGCAATCATTTAAAGTCATTAGGTTAATGGAAAATTTATAGTCATATTTTGTTTTGGCTTATCGTTTTTAAGTGCATGTTACTGGCTAATCAGCAAAGCTGTGTGTAACTGACATTGTTCTTTATATCTGATGAAATAACTATCGTTAAATTATTGTGGTCTATTTATCATTACATCCTAGTATTGTGAATCGTAAAGTAAATTTAAATAATCGTCTCGAATAAGACTGTCAGGATTATCAATTATTTGCATTCGATTTACGTCAAATTCACGATTAAGGTAAATCTTTTTAATTTTGTTTTTATTTTATTTTACGGTCCAATAGACAATAAATAATAATACAAGTGTTGGAATCTAACTTTTATTTTTAGTATTTTAAACAAATTTCATCATGGTTAATAATTCTGTATGTATAAGAAAGGCAAAAATTCGACAAATTAAATACAGACATAAAATGAAATTGGAACACAATAACAAATATATAAAAATTGTTCTCATTTACACCAATATGCTATTGGTACTAGATGAGTTAAAATAAATTAATTAAATGGTTTTAAAATTACATTATACTGGATGGAGATTGCTTTCTAAGCAAAGTAAATAAATTGAAACATAAAAGAAAAGAAAAAATTAAGCAAATATGTACGTACATATGTACATGTACATATATGAAGTAGAAATGGTTTGTACTTAATATGCAAACAACAAATTGTTCATTAAAATCACCGCTAGAAGAAAATCAGAATTTGGATCTTAATTATAAGCAACGTTACCGTTAAGTTCCTCATCATCGTATTGTCATCTTATCATTATCCACATTCTGGTTATCATTAACTTTACAAATATTATGGACCACTGATGAGTGACAACCAATTGGTGACGATCAGTTAGTTATCCATTGTTGCAGTTTGTGTAGCGTGACTAACAGATTTGCCACAAGCAGCAGCTTAAGCTTGTAGTAGCTTTAACGTATTTTATTTTATTCTTCTTGTGCTGTCTCTGTTTCTATTGGAATTGATTTTTCGTAACAGACATATTTTTCGGTTTTTGGCATCTGATGTTTTACGTAAAAATAATTGTTTGCGTGTTTGTTTTACAATAAGTTGTGTAGAGGTATATAACATCTACTATTCAAATTTCGAGTACTTGTTATTTAACATCATTGGCTTAAGACTTCCAATCCGGGACTTAAATCAAAGTTTCGAACCTCATTCACAAAAACTACACTCTGAAATTCTGCCAAATAGCTTTTTAAATTATTAAAGTTACTCGTGTTATAATCAGAATTATTTCGTTTTTAATGAATGGATAAATTTCCAATATTTACATTATATTTATATTTTTTAAATGATGTAATGATTTAAATGATTTAAGATTTCTTTTCGTTTTCTTGGTCATTTGGACGTATTCATTTAATTCTTTTGATTTTGGCCAATATTTTTTTATTTATAAATATTATCTTTCCTGCACTTATTTGCACTTATTTTTTTTTTTTTTATTGCTAACTACGCAAAACGAATTTGTCTACATTTATTGAAGTACATATGTATGTATGAGTAAAACAGTAAAAATTAAATTAAATTCCTTTAATGAATTTCTTCTTTTATGATTCTATTCTTTTATTTACTCACTCCCGACATGAGAATATGAGAACAGAATGTCAGACAGAGTTGTTATTGAATTTATCCTATCAGAATTAATATATTCAGATGGAATAGCAGTCATAAACAAATGTTTCTACGTTTAGTATTTATTTTTAATATTCATTTCAAATATTTTATTAATGGTTTCCTTTCGATATCAGCTATAACGAATCAATTTGATAGACTATGCATGTATTATTAAGTTCCACGAAAGTCTTCAAAGTTTTTATATGAAAAATTTTATTGCAAATAAAAAGTTCTTGCTTATACAGTATCTGCACGTACAAAACTGATCAATTTTAAGTATTGCGAAAAGTCACAATATCCAGCAACATTTTCCTTTCCACCAACGTCGATTATATGTGGGTTGTTTATGGAAGAAAACCCTTGCAAATCAATAGATTTGAATAACAAATTAGTTTCATCAGACAGCCCTTTATTTCTTCATAGCCATAGTCCTGTAAGTTGAAGAGACTAATACTTCCAATTTTACAGTGCCAACAGTAGCAGCAAACGATTGAAATCTTTCGCTCATATTCTAGACAAATTGATATGCATTTTTGTATAGCGAACGCGTTTGGCATGCTTTTGAATCTCAGAGTATTCAGCACTGTTGATTTTTACATTTAAACATAGCCTTTCAATAGGTTAAGGCACTCACTCAAACTCGCAACAATTATTCAGCGGAATGAGCTGAACAACTCTTGGTATTTTGTACACGAATGGAAATACAAAACACACACACAAAGCGAATGAATGAGTGAGTATTAAAAGTATAATAAAAATATTTATTGCTTCTAAGAATATGATCAATAAAAATGCCAAAGTTATGATAATTTTTTTTTTTTTATTAATATGCTTAAATGTTCTATGGATACGTATGTGCATACGTACATACATATGTATGTATATGCGTATATATGGATACAAACAATTATTTATATGAAAGTCGATAAAATGTTAATTATCATATACATATGTGTGTATAAATTTGTATTTGTAAATACAATAGATGTAGATGTAAAAAATGCCTGCAAGTACGTAAACATTGGTAATGGAAACATAAAACAGCAAATATTAGATGTAGAAACTTGAATTGTAAATAAAATACGCTCTTCGATACACGCAAACAAGAGATGCTCATTCATTAGATCACTTAATTGGCAGTCTAGTGATCACAGCGGTCTCAAGAAAATTGAATTAGTTTATGAACATTACATGACATCGGTCGTCCAGTGATTACATTCACTAATAAACAATCATTAGACTATTGATCGTAATGATGCGATCGCTTTATATCTATTCAACTACATTTTCTTAGATTCTGACTGATTCAGAATGAAGCAATTTTGATTTAATTTCCAATTGATGATCGACAGATCAATCCTAGAAAGATTTCTAATTGATCGATTGATTTTGTTAAGAATGCACAATATTTCCACTTCTATATCTGTTTCTGTTCAAGGCTCATTTGCCACAATACACTTTTAATTGCTTCTCAATTATTTGTTTAATTAATAACAAATAATGAAAACAAATTCAATCGTTCAATTCAAATGATAAATGATGAATGATGTGATTGTTCATAAAACACTTGTTGATATTTATGGTAATTCAATAATATGAAATTGTTTTATGATGCTGACAGTCTTTCAGACAATTTGATGGACTGATTGACTCTCAGTCTCAATTTCTCTCTTCGTTTTTCCATTAATTATTGCAAACTTTTATTGCGAATGCGTGGTCGTCATAGTTAAAGTTGTCACATTTTTATTCGCGCATTATTAACTTGCAGCCGTAAATAAAGTAAAAAGTGAAAAGTAATCATTTTCGCTTTCTTCCAAAGAGTTGTTGTGCTCACATCGCCTGAATATAGGAAAATAATTATTTCTTGCTTGCGATTTGAATCACTTGCACTCGGCAACTCCTCGTGCAATTCGTCGTAACTTCATCATTTTTATTCATGTATAAATTTCAAAATTAATTTCAGTGTTACAGACGGAACGAATTAACATTTTTACAAAAGCGTAAGAGTTTTTTTTTTCTTTTTTCATTAATTTTTTTAAATCGATTATTAAATGCCACAGGTTGTGCTTAATTGCTCATGGCGGTGTTCAAAGTGAAAAGCAAGAGATTGTCATTGAATAAGACTCTTGCTTTTATTGTCATATTGATGAAACCGTTGTTCATTTTGAATGATAAATGAAATGACTTACAGCTCATCAAACGTGTCATTTCTTTGTTTCTCTTTTCTGTGTTTTTTAATTACTCTTCGTTGTCACCATACATCATATTCATTATAAACTGTTTCGATATTTTTATTTTTATTTTTTCTTATTTAATAATCCTTTCATGTAACATATGTATATTGTATATTGTCTTATATTATATTACTGTATATTATAGTACTGAAATATTAAAAAGCGTTTCGTATATAATATAATATTCGAGATGTGAACATATGTTCATATTGCAATATTTATCAAATTCGGTACTCTGCATGTAAGAATTATTTGACTGCTTTCACTGCTAATGGTTTCTATTTATTTACTGGAATATTTAAAAATATCTCTAAAAAGAACATTTATCGTGAAAGAATCTTAATTTGTTGAATATTTACAGTGAATAAATGAAATCAAATATTTTCATCGCGTTAAAGATGGTGAATCCTATAACAGAAAATGATGATTTGCGGAAAGCATTAGGTTTTTATAATGCAAAATGGTTAATCCGGGACAACCATCAACTTCTGCTACAAAATCAGATTTATTCGGCATGTAGGTGGTGGTTTCTGTGCATGTGGTGGGATCAGAAAGATGTGATGTAAAGCAAGCACAAGCCCCTAAAGGCCGGTTCAAACCGTTAAAACAGATTGTGACCGACAACAAGTGATCTATGAATCACAAGACACTGCAAGGTAATTTTGCAACGTGACGGTATACCTCCACAGAAGGCAAATTCGGTTTGGTGACTAATTAGTTTGCTTCAGGAGACAAAAAGTTTATTTGGGGTGGAATCCACAAATTGCCTGAAAGATGGGTGAAGTGTGTTTCGAATAAAATGTTTTTGAAAATTTTAACAATTAAATCCATAGTGGAAAGATGTCAGCACTTAAGTGTCGCTCAATAAAAAAATGTACAGCTGACTAAAGCCCATTTGTCTATAAGTCATAGTTGTATGACAATAACAATTTTTTCTATAAACAAATATAAATTCATATTTAGTCTTACATATACACACATAGACTTTCAGAGAATTTTTTTAACTGTACTAGCACGATGTTGAGGTAAATTGAAAATGAAAACCATGTCTTTATTGCATAAGATTTGAGTTGTAACTTGAGTTTTTAGAGGAGATATATGAGAGAATAATTCCAGGTAACAAAATTTCGCACATGTTACGCATTAGGTCAGAATGATATTCGCTGTTATGTTGTAGAAATTAAGACAAACCGAGACCAGGTAATGCACTCGGTCAACTAAAATAGGTTTGTAGTGACAATTTAATTAAAAATGGGTGTTGCTTCTAGAAAATATTGTCAGCTACTGAATACATTTTTATTGAAAACTCGTATATGTACTAAAATAATAATTTTTGACATAATATTTTTCAGCACTAATATTAATTCATATACATAATACAAATTATGCTATGTTATGATTTATAGAATTTAAAAAATTATATAAAGTGATATATATATTAAGGTATTGTATTGAATATTATCGTATTTTATAATAAAAAGTTATCGATACTTAATTTAAAAACAAAAATAGTTTATTAAATTTGTAAGTCTAGCAAGGGCTGGCACAGATTCTTCATCTCTGTGTGATTGGTACGATGAACAAATCTTGAAAATGATGAGGATGTTGCATCATTATTACGTTCGATTTTAAAAACGTGTTTAATTCGACAAACTATAGTTCCAATGTAGCCTACTTGACGTTTGTATGCAGATTGCAGAAATTATGAGCAGGTCGGTAGAAGTAGATATTTTAAAGAATTTACTATTAAGATACTACGTAATATAAAGACTTAACTAGTTCAGAAAAGCGTAGATAAGGCTACAGACACACCCAGAATGGTAGATCAAGTCAATAAGAAACTTGGCCAGAAAAACAGGGAGAACTCACCAGGTTATTAACTGCGTTCAGGTATATCCTTTACAGAACACTCACAGCAGTGGTGAAGATAATAGTACCATTGAAGCTTACACAAAAACAAGCAATATAAGGTTCAAAGTATGTTTCGACAATATTTGAATAAAATCTATTTAAAAAAAAAATAGTGGTGATCAATAACTATGTTAAATGCTTTTGCCACATTGTCTAATAAGCCATTACTAAATGTGAACACAAAAAAAAAACAACTAACGATTCAAGCAATTAAACACTTGTTCAGAAGTATAGAATAGTTAAAGCACATGCTTGGACTATGTTTTGACATTTAACATGTGGAAAATCTAAATGTGAGTACATGCACATGTTTTTTGCACAATTATTGCAGGAATATCAGAAATCAACGATTTATTAAAATTACGTGATTTTTCCATTCAAAACATTTAGTGACTCAGTGGATTTGTCGGACCTTACAGTGGTTTGTCTCTTTGCCTGTCAATTCATTTAAAAGTGATTTGAATTTTTAATTTATTTTATAATATAGTATACATATGTATGCATATAATGTAAATAAATTTTTATTATTATTTTCATTTCCCATATGTTGTTGTAACCAGAGGCATTCAATTATTTAAAGTAACACCCCTTTTTGCAATAACTGTATGGCTTGCATAGAATTTTAAATTTCATTTTATGTAGTTTACCTAAATTAGAACACCATTGCGCTTTACATTTTGTATAATATTTGAATGTATGTATGTTTGTATACATATATGTATTTAAATTCAATACATTTCAGTCAACATTACAACTTAGCTTCTCACACCACTTATGTTATGCGTGTAAATTTTATACATGAGTGGCGAAGCCTATAGTTTAAAGTCGCTTTCGAGCTACAGATTTTTGAGAAACTCCTTCGTTGCAATTTTTACTTACTCTCAAAGTTATTGTCAGAAATCTGCTCAGCAGGCGTACTATTCTATTTCCATAGCAATTAGTTGTTTTAGTTTGTTTTGTGAAACACAATCTTTTGGACGTTTATGTACGTTTATGTTTCATTCAATTTGAAAAACTTTACATCAGATTTCTTACGCATAAATAAAGTTTAAAGTTTTTAGGAGCTGATATTATTTGTTTATATTATTATAAACGTTCTCTAAGGCTTAAAATTGCATACGTTTAACTATGTATCAGAGCTTTCAAACTTAATTTTCTGTTTTAAAAATTAAAAACCACAAAAGAGAAGATTTCTTTACAACGAACTTAAGAATATAATTGTTTCTCAGCTGAAAATAGATGAAAAGTTGCTTGTACAAAGTAAAAAGATTAAATTAAACTATATGTAGTTGTAGTTGAGTGTTTATAGTAGAAAAAAGAATAAGAAGAAGATAAAACACAACTTAATTAAAAACATTGATTTGTGTGCCGCCCAATGAAGCGAACACGTGAGTACGCCGAGTAATAATTTAATTAAAATATAACTCATCAACGTCAAGACACGTAAAATCAAGGCATTCGCAACCGTCTCAGCTTCAGTGGAAACTTCAATATCGTAGTTGTCAACATTTTGTGTTTCGATGGCATTCCAGGATTTTTGTTAAATTCAGCGAAGTCACAAATTGTAATAAATAAGGCGTATTCGGTAGGTGTTGCTGGATATTGACATTTGATTAAAAAATTATAATAATAATTACTTACACACACAATGCCGTATATAAATGAAATAGTTTACCCATAGTCATACGAATTTTACAACACCCACTCTTTAAAACGAAAGTTTAATGAATGGAGGACAATTGCATTGAAGGAAGGGATTATCGATTTGTTTTCTTTAACATTTAATTTATGGCAAAGATGTATGTATTGTGATGTGAAGTATTGAAGTACTGAAAAACTGAGAATTAAAAATTTTACCAATGAATTTCTATTTTTTTTGCCAATTAAAAACTTGCTAGATATCGAGGATAGTTGTGATTACTTTGAAAACAAAAAAAACAAGAATTTACCACATATAAATTTACATGAAGCCGCCATAGTCTAGTAAGCATTGTATTGGGGTTCACACCCCAGGTCAAAAAAAAAAAATAATGAGAGTAAATAAAATAAAATTACCATCAAAAGTTTCTCAGAAATGTCTCGATACTCATGTAAAAATTTAAGGCATACAACATAAGCGGTGTGAGAAACTAGCGTCGTAATCGTGACTGGATCGTTGTAATGACCAATTATGCAATGTAAATTTCTAAGATGTTATATAATGTAATATTTTATATATATGTATTATATTATATATTATTTATATAATATATATATAATATTTTCTTATGTGATAACTAACTATAATGTAAATATCAATTAAACAATCATTTTCATGTCAATTCACACATTTACAGTTTTCTTTATGCCGTACTATAATGATGGCAATCTATGTGTGATAGACAAAAAATATTCAAATATTTAAACAAATTTTCTCATCTCACTTTAAAAAAAAAAACTAGGTCCCAATAAGACATGACCCTGACATTGACATTTTCTGTCAATTTGTTCTAAATCAATTCAATAAGGGACCAATATAATTTTTTTTTAAATTTTTTTGTACATATTTATTTACGTTTGAATTAAAATTATACATAATATATAATTTATTGTATTGTATTAAATTTATTTACAAGCGGTATGACAAAGACAATATTGTAAAGTATATGGTTGGTACACAGAATTTTTAAAATACTATATTTCAACAATGTTTAAAAATGTTGAGCAATACTTACTATACGTTATAGGTTACAATGGGCGTAAATCAAAATGACTGAAATATTAGATGAAAACATTTACTATACATATCGTTTTTCGATTTTTAAAATATATACGTATGTATGTCTTTAATAGTAGTATATGTACTTCAATTCTAAATATGTAAATATATAAGGAGAAATGTTTACGATTCTTGCATATCACATGCATGATGAGTACATATATTACATTTGATAAATCAAAATAGGCAAGCATCAATATATCTAGTAAAATCATAGAATTAACTGAATTAACTTACTCTCACTGAGTGCGATCCAAACTTTTGATAAAATTTTCCGTTTTACCTCATTTCTTACTACCGCACCAGAATCATAAGAAACTTTCGATGAAAATTCCCAAGTTCTGTTTTATTTTCAGGAAGACGTACTTTATATGTACGTTGTTGTTGTAACTTCTTTCTTTTCATTGCGATTCTGATTCTTACCAGTGAATACTGTCGTTGAACTGCCAGCTATTGTAGTTAGCTACGACGTTTTTTTTTTTTTTTTTTTAAAGAGAGATACAATTCACATTTCTTTACAATTGGTTTATGTGTTTATGGTTTTTATATGTTTTTAGTGTTTTTGTTGATTTCAATTTTAATCCTTCAATTTATACGGTTTATGGTGGCTGCCTGTAAAACAAAAACGACTCGAGTTCTTTGTGATGTTTGCCGTCGTTTGAACGTTTTGTTTTCGTTTGATCGTACCTTCCTCGATCTTCCATTCTTTTTTAATTTTTGTTTCATCTTATTATGATAAAAATGATGTTGATGACTTTGCTTTAGAATACAGACTCTCGGTTTGGATATTGCTTTGGCCTGTTTACTTGCAACAATAATGATAATTCTGGGCTGGTATATGTGATTATTGCTCATGTAAACATTTTATTATTATTTGTGAGAAATTATCGCTTTGTTGTAGAAAAATGCTCTGATTAAATATAAACAAATACTTTTGAGAAAGAGATAATAGTGCACGTACATATGTACATATATGCACATATGCAAGAAGTCGCCGTAGTCTAGTAGGTAGTGTGTTGGCTTATTAGGCGTAACCCCAGGTCCTCTCTCTCAGCAGATTTCGGGCAAAAACTCTGAGAGTAAATAAAATTGCGATGAAAAGTTTTTCAAAAATCTGTCGTTCGGAGTCGACTTTAAACTGTAGGTCCCGCCACTCATGTATAAAATTAACACATGTATGTATGTGTGTTGAATGTATATAAGATAAAAACGTAACTATATTTTCATTCATGCAACTAGTAGTAGTAGTACCTATATTAATGATATAAAAAAAAATTATATTTCCAATTTTTATTTTGTTGTTGTTATTGTTTTTTTTTTTGGATTATGATACGCCCGATTTTCGCGTTCTTATAAATTTTGAAAATATTTTTATTTTAATATGTATTTATTTAATTTTAATTAATTTTACATTTTTTTATAATTTTTTTTTTTTATTGAAAATAAAGGATTGTTGTAGAAATCTTGGAAAAAAAGAAAAACTATGAGTATCAAACAAGAAAAAATTTTTGTTGTATTATTTATCAATGAAAGTACCACTAGCAAATGAATTTTTTTTTCAAAATGTTTTTATTGAAATTATCTTTGTGGTGGTCAATGGTAAGCAAACATGTACATGAAATACATATTTAGATATTGGAATATTATTAAACGTTTTCCACCATGGTCACGGCGGTTGTGTTCAAATAAAATTAAAATAGCTGCACATATTTGAGCTATTATAAGAGTTCAAATTAATTACAATTGAAGACATTATTTTTCAGTCTTTTGCTGTTTATTTTAATTTATTTTTTTATTTGTTTTTTTGAAAATTTTGTAAATCTTAAATTGTTATTAAAAAGTGAATATACATAGTGTAAAAATACCTCGAGAACTAAGGTTGTAATATCGAATCAAGAACAAAAAAATCTTTAAACTTGTAATGTATTTTATATTCAGCAGAAAGTGAGAGATATTGAACTTTATGATTTCAATTTGTTTTCAAGTTGTTTTATGTGAATTATTTCGTTAAGGTATTATTGGCATTATTTAGATTATTGCGAATTTAATTTAGCGCTTTAATTTTTCAACATAGTCTACTTTAATCTCTATACACTTGGGTACATTTCTCCAATTTTATATATTTGTGATATGATATAATTGTTGAAGTCAAAGCTCTTTGCACCGATCGACCCACTTATTCACGTTAGGAAATAAGATTTTACATCGAATGAAATCGAAGGATAGGGCTGATATGGCAATAATTTATTGTCTAATTCATGGCTTTTTGGCATTTTTGCAAACTCAAAAGGTCATACACTCATTTACCTCCTCGTAATTTATTAAAGTATTAATAAGAGAACTTTTATATAAACAACTGAAATTCTATAATTGCAATAGTAGTTTCGATAACAATGTATCAAATCGTAATGTTTTTTTACACTATTGTAGCGATATATATATATAGCTTCTAATATGTGTTTGTATTTTAATTGATTTTAATTTTATTTATTTTTTTTTTCATTTTACTGCTCTGTCTTAAGTTTACGACAGAAGATTCATCGTGACTTCTTGTACGTTCGTGTAGCATGTCTGGTAATGACAATGTTCCACTAGATGTTAACATGACAATCAAAATGTCAAAAACAGACAAATTGTTGCAAGTTTTACGTTCTCAGCTATAGCGAATTATACACATACAACTAAATAACACTTACTCTCGAATCAGCGTTGCCACTAATTTTTTTTAAAGGAAAAACCGGAGCCCGATGCTCTTTGTTGGTGTTTCTTTGCTCCTTTTGCCCGGAATTAATAAAACACTAAATATTTTATTCAAAAATGTAAATATTTCGAGTTATTATTATTGAATTTATTGAAAGAAATTTAAAATTGAATTTTGTTGAAAAAAACTTGTTTTATTAGAAAACAGATTTTGTGAAAACTTTTTCGTCTCTCAAAAGACATGGAAAAAAGGGAAAACTTAACAAATGGCAACGCTGTCTCGAATATAAACAAAATACTTATATATATGTATGTCCATGTATGTACATACATACGTAGATGCTAATTTAATACAAACCAAGAAAATAAGAATAATAATAAAAAAAATTTAATTTAAACGCACAGAATATGGAGTCAGTATATCTTAATAACAGAAAACAATATTTTACGTTTATAAGAATAAAAAGAAGAAATTTTACTCACAGAAATTATCCTCTCAATTGATCCATTTACACATACATAGATACAGAGTAACTGAGAAATATAAGCGTCATAATATTCAATTCGACAAAATGTTTGTGTAATATATGTATTTATGTGTATATGTCTTAAATACTGTATCTTAAGTATTATAATGCATTCACATTAAAAATAAAGTTACATTTATGAGTTGGATTCACATGTCCTTTTGCGAGCACAAAAACACAACTCAGTGTCAAATTTTTTTTCAACTTTTTTTATTCACAGAAGGCAACCATTTTTCTCATTGCATTTGTTTGTATGTGAGAGAAAAATATTTTATTTGAATTTTTCATGGTTATCTGTCAGAACAAAAGTACACTTTAAAGGCTTCAATTCATTTGGGATTAAAATTTACGAGCATGTACATGAACACGAAAACCTATCTCCATAAATTGTAGAATTTTAACACTGTCACCCTACACTCATGTATTTGAGATTACCGAATGCCACAAAAGTTTAGAAAAAAGTTACAGGAAATTAAATTTTGTTTGTATGAATATTGGCGCACATCTCCCTTGATTTAAAAGTTGCCAAATGTCTAAATTCTATACTATAAAATATTAATTTTGCAAACGTGGCCATTGAACAAGAACAAAATGCTAACATTCTAAATATACAATATCAGAGATCAAATCTTCGTTGACAGGAGAATAGTCGCAGTTATGTTTTTAGTTTTATTGTTCTTTCTCTCCCTCTCTCTTCTGTGTACGCATTATACATGCATATATGTATGTATGTATGTATGTATGTATGTATGTATGTATGTTTGTATGTATGTATGTATGTATGTATGTATGAATGCACGTATTTTTTTGTCTTGAACCGGTGGTGGGAATCTTCGAAAGACACTTTTGTTCCAACAAAAGAGTGCATGATTCACCATCACTGGTGCCTACGTACTAAAGCCACCCCCTACACACTTCAACCACTCTCCCCCCCGGGACTGCCATAAGGTATTACTTCGCGGAGGGCTGGTTATCTTAAAAGCTTTATCTCACTAATTTAAATTTCGCCTTCGTTCCTCCAACCTTCGCTGTTCCAGCATAACTTCAGCCATTCTCTGGCTGTATTGGCTCTATAGAAGCCTAGAATTCATCACCTGTTCCATAAGCCGATTTGGTACAAAACTCGTTTCACCGGACCATCTAAATCTGCGGCAGCATGTTAGAATATGCTCCGCATCTTTCTCCTCATCTACACAGTTTGAACAAATAGGGGAAGTATCATGTCCAAATCTGTGCAGGTACTTCCTGAAGCATCCATGACCAGTTAGAAACTGGGTCACGTAATAGTGCAGCTCGCAGTGATTGTTCTCCATCCAAGGGGTTATATCGGGAACAAGGTGAAATGTCCATCTTTCCTATATAGCTGCTATTTATCCCGGATACTCGAGACGGACATATGTTTTTTTTTTTTATAGCTTTACGAGCTAAAGGTTGGGAATCTTCAAAAGACATTGGTAGCCCGGTCTACCAATGTGCACGATTCGCCGCAAGACTTACTCTCGGCTTGCTAAACGCATACGTACTAAACTCAACCTAGTTCGTCACACTTCCATTAAGTCACCCCCCCCGGGACCACAATCAAGTATTACATCGGGGGAGGTATGGATTCAGCGAGTGCTGCTACCCCTTTCTGCTGTTCTCGCTCTCTCTGTTATCCTTTGTTGTATTAGAACTTCCTTCGCGAAGAAACATACCGAGTTCCAATTTTCACATGATGCTAGCATCAAGTTGACCACGTTGTCGAGAGTCACATGTGATCCTATCGTCCTCTCCATGAAATTTCTTTGGTAGTCATATCGCGGGCAGGTGAAGAATATATGCTCCGCTGTTTCGTTTGTATTTTGGCATGCTGGGCACGCTTCATCCACGTCGTGCCTATACTTGTAGAGGTATGCCCTGTAGCATCCGTGGCCCGTCAAGAACTGTGTAAGGTAAAAATTTACCTGACCATGTTTCCTACTAGTCCATTCTTCTATATTTGGTATTAATCGGTGGGTCCATCTTCCCTTTGTGGAAGAAGACCAATCGTGCTGCCACCTGTTCATTGCATCCTCAGTCAGCTGGTCAGGGGGACATACATATGTATGTATGTATGAATGTGTGCGTGTGTGTGTGTAAATAAAAATTATTTCAGACTTGTTCTGCTCTCCAACATAAAGTCTTCAATACAAATGCGTTTGTATTTAACTGTATATGGCACTGCATGTATGACACTGAAATGCATAAAAGACTAGAATTTAGTTGTAAATAAACTCAACATTTTATTTAACTTTTTAATTTGGAAAAAGGAATTTTTTTTTCTTTTCTTATTAAATCACAACTGACTGTCTTTGTCTACTTTTCTTTGTTAATTGCATGAACATACTACATATTAAATCGATGAAATTATAATATTTTAACAAAATAAATTACTCCATATTGTGTTATAGCAGTAAATTTCGATTTCATTCGATTTCATTAACTAACTAACTTTAAGCTTAAGAAAAGACATTCTTCTAAAAAAAAAAAGGATTTAACGTAATTCATAAATGAATAGTAAATATTACATAAATTTAGAATGAAATCAAATCAAAAAATACTAAATTTATTTATGTACATGTGTACATACAGATATTATTTTTATATGTTACAGTTTAATTGTTTGCATGTGCCCTGTTTGAGAACCCATTAAGTTAATTTGCTTAAATTGCTTAAATTTTCTTTGTGCATTCAATATTTTGAAAATATGCTTAGAATACTTAGTGAGTGCGTTTGTAGTAGATGCAAGTGAAATTCATTGTGTGCAAAAGAGGCTAAGGAATTAACGCTTTAATTTGTAATTCATAAATAAATAGTTTACGTCTTACGTGAATTAAATATGCATTCTTAGATTTTTTTTGTTGTAGTTTTTTCAGTAACAATTAAAACATTTTTTAAAAGGTATTTATGAAGGCCAACAAGACGATGACTAAACATTCAATATCTATAGACAGTATATGTTGTTAGTTAGATTTCTGTTTAAAAAAAAACCAACTTAAACAATCAACATTCGAAAAAATTCAAATGTTCCATAGTTATTAGAAGCTAAGGGGCAAAAAATCGACTAAAAAGTCACAATTGGAAGCAATACTATTCTTAGAATAAACAAAAAAAAAATAATAATAATAATATGTTTTTTCCTTTTAAATAAAAATGAAAAAAATGTTTGAAATATGTATGTACTTGCGTAAATATAATATTAAAATCAATAGAAATATTAAAGCAATATGATAAATTACTCCTGGTAGTTTTGGTACTCTTAAAATTTTGTTTGTTTGTATTGAAACGTGCGACGTTTCCTTTGAGGTAATCCTGTGTAAGAGGATTAAAATAGTTCCATGCGAATGTGATATGAATATGACTAGGATTGCCTGTGATAAAGTGTTTGTATATTTTGGATTGTAGCAAATGACAAACTTATTAAATAGTTAATAAATTATACTACCAGGAAGTGAAAATAAGAGGAAAATACTAACGATTTACGTACATACATCTGTGTACACACACAAGCTAATATGCTAGTAAGTATGTGACATGCCACATGCCGAATGCCACATCAGACATTCATATATTAATTGTTGTACGTTTCACAAAAGCAGGTGGTCGGGCGGCCGCTTATTTGGTTTATTATGAGTTAGAGGTGTTGGCTGGTTAAAAGTTTTAACCCAAAATAAACATATCTACAGCATATTTTTTTTTTATTTGAAAGTGTTTATAATACCTACGTACATACATACATACATATTCATATCGAAAATGTAAATTAAAAATAGCTTTAAGCTGTCAGTCAGATAAACGAGCTGTCTGTCGCCTCTTAGACGAATCAAGTTATTAATGTTTTCGTTTTTGTATTTTTCTGTCTTCATTCAATTTAAATATTTTCATTAAAAGCCTTCAAACTACAAATGCCCCTTGTTTTGCGTTTATTATTGTTATTGTTATTGTAATTGTTGTCGTTGTCGTTGTCGTTGTTTATTATCCATATATTATATATGTACATATATGTATATATATATATATGTATTATCTAACATATATAGATTTCTTCATCCAAACGTCCCATCATCCGTCCACCCATTTGTCTATTGAATTGTGTGATATAAACAAGAAAATAACATTAATTTAGTGTGTTTTATGCCGTAAAGTCCTGTTAAAATGACAAATATATTTGAATCAATAATGTTGCATGTAACGGATTCGTATACATATACTTGTATTTTTATGTAGGAGCCACAAGTGAGTAAATTTTCTTTTAACACGTTAAAGGCTCAAACTGCAAGCCATTATCGGTTGGTACAAAAATAAATTGCTTTCAAAGATCGTTCTAGTCTTTTCAGAAAATGTATCAAACTGATGAATGGTGAAGCACAGTATCAGACTTGATTTTTATTGAAAATCAAATTCAAAATGAGAAAAAGACCCAAAATTAGCCTTTAGGGATTCAAATGACATTCAAATGTTTGTGCGAAACAAATATCTGAAGAAAGATTTTGGAATATACCGATACAGTTGCTTTGTAACCAATGCCTCAAAGGAATCGAAAATCAAGTGCAAAAATAAAAAATAAAAATAATAAGAAAACCATAAATGTTCAGTTTTGCTCCAAGTTATTTATAGAAATTGTTTATAAGTTCTGGCTATTGCATGCTTCATGCACAATTGTTTATAAAGAAAGGAGTGACAGTACTAAAGTAAGTAAAAATGCCAAAAAAGTTACGACACGTGCAATCTGGTTTATTATTTAAAAAAATTTGTTTAACAATACACGAAGGAATTAATGATAGGAAAAATGAAATAAAACTTTTGCATCAAATTAATTAATTTAATTACGTTTTCTAAAACGCTTTTAATCTATTAACAGTAATTCAAGTTGATAATATATATATATATATTATAAATATAAATATATACATACATACAAATAATATATATATAGGTATATACATATGCATTGTTAGTTAAAAAAAAACAATTATAAAAGAGAAATTTGTCTTTAATACATATTTTTCTGCATATACATAGAACCGTATATAGTATCAACACGCGGTTAAGTTAATGTAATACAAGACTTCTATTGAAACATAAAATTACAGTAAATCTTGTAATTTATGACTATAATTATAAGAAATTTTTAATTTATTCCAATAGCCAAAAGAGTAACTCTGACTAAAAAACGCTGCCATATATTTAAGGACATACTTCAAGTAATTTTGTTTCTTACTTTGTTTTTTTCTTTCTAAAGGACAATGACGACAATATTTATTCTCGATATTATGTACCGGGTATAATGACACACAAAAAAGAAGAGGAATTGGGGTCACCAAAGGCAATATTGGAATCAAGAAGACAATATGCCCTCCAGCAACGCCAAAATAAAGGTAAGCAGTAATAAAATTTTATACAATTGCTATTTTCTATAATTGCTCCATAATTTTATTATATTTTCTAATCAAATCTAAAATTACAATTTCACAACAACAGTAATGATTACGAATTTTGTAATTCTAAGAAATAAATGCAAATAAAAAGAGAAATACGGTTTAAGTGTCTATACATGCATACCTATGTATTCAATACATCATAAATTACTTAACTTTAGTGTACTATCTAATGCAAATGCAAGTTTTGGCAATCAAAATACCTTTTCAATTGTAATACATATAATATATGAGTCACATGTTCCTGGCAGTTTGGTTTCTCTTTTATTACGTTCAACGTTATCATTTGCAAACATTTTAACTTGTTGCCTTAGTGTCGGCCACAAAAAAAAAAAAAAATCCCAGCAAGTATAAAAGATTTTAAATTGTTTATTTATGTTTAAATAGCACAAAACAAAAGAAGTTATGTACGCATGGCACACCTTCGTATGTGTACTGTGACTGTGTTTACATTTGCTTCCCAATGAGGATTTTGAAATTCTTTCATTGTTTGTAAACAGTCAATATTGTAGGAAAATTCTTTTGTCTTTACTTGTTAATGGTGAATGTCATTGCATGCGTTACATGTTTTATGCTTTGTTGCCTTTGGAACAATGTTTTCACTTTTAAATCCGCTCTACTAAATTGAAGTATGAGCAGTGTGAGCAGTATTATGATATGATACCTACATACATATGTACGTATACTATATATGTATGTACAACATGTTGAAAAGAGAACAAGATCAGAAGCTATGAGGTCAATCAACCGTTTAGGACAGGGGTTACCAAAAATGGTCGTGTATTAGTGAGTAAGAGAGAGTAAATAAATTGAGAGAATTTATTTATTTACTGTCAAAGAAAAATGTTAGTAATATTAGCTATTTTGATTTTCATTTCATCAACATGCATAAAGTTATACATCTTTGATTACAAAATTAGGGAATGTTTTTTAGATATTTGATGGGAGCTACCTTTAGTTCATAAATTTCCTCACCTACTAATAAAAAACCACTTAATTTTTCAGAAAAAAAAAATTGCTTTATGTCTACAAAAAAGCTGTAACCGTTCCTTATCATTTAAATGTCTTAAAATGTCATTTAAGCACTTATAAGACACTGAACTTTAATAAAAGCATTTTTAAAATATTTAATATTTAATTAATTTTTTGAGTGTAAACCTGAAGAAAAAAAATGTCATAGCATCCGCTAACACATGCACTAGCCGCAATCTGATTGACGACTAAATAAAAGAGCATAAGCAATGTGTGTGCACAATTGTGCTATGTAAATGATTACTCCTGGTTTGTGAGTTATTTTAATATACGGTCTAATTTATTTTTTATTTAAACGCTGTAATTATCCATTGCTTTGAAATGGGAACAAAATTACGTAAACCTGTCAGTGTCACAGATTAGATTTTTATAAAACCCAGAAATTTCATTGACTAAATAGAATGCTCGACCTGTAGATAATTTCTTTTGCTCCTGTTGTCATTTTTTATGAGTGCTTAAGAGCAAAATATGTGTCTGTGATAGAATCGCATATTAGATTTCGTATCTGATTAAAAATTAAATTGGCAGCCGTTTCAATGAACATGTCTTACTTGGTTTATTTATATTCTATATTCAGTCGCAAAATTATTGCATCTCTCAGCCATCCCGATAGTTTTATGAATGTGTGAATTTTAATCCGATCACATTTGGCTGTCAATATATTTTGGATGTTCAAGAATACCTCTTCTAAGCGCACCAAGTGCCAAAAAATGTTAGAAAGACATAGAAGATGTTAGATGTTCAATTCGATGGTACATGAGATAATCGCATGCAATCCTGAAGATTATTAAAAATCACGACATGAAAATATCTTTGTTCATCTGATTTTGTCAGGACCCGGATATTTTTCATCACCAATCAAATGGATCTGTAAAATAAGTTCTTTACAGTCAGCGAATGAGTATCGCAGAGTAGTCCAGGACCTATCAGATTGTGTCCCATTGCCTATTTCTTTTGACACCTGTTTCCTGTAAGTCTTACGTTTTTCCGCAATTTCAACATTTCACCATCTGCGTTTAGTCTTGTCTTTTTTAAAATATTTCCTACAGGTTTTTTTTTTTTTTTGCTTCAGTCAAGTTTTTAGTAAGAAGGTTTGTATTGGAGTCTAATTTGGGCTTGCCATAAATAGAGGTCAGTTGTAGTTATCTACTCAGAATCTCAGCATAATTGGAATATATAGTATATGTGGGCGGAAAAAGAAAAATCTGTCGCCACATACTAATTACTGAATTTTACTCTGTTAACGTCAAAAGAATCTGTGCAAAAGAATCACGCACATGAATAGTTTCGCATTTAAATTTCATTTTTATACTTTCGTGAGTACATAACTCTGTAAAAGCATCTGCGATATAAAAGTATGAATTGTATGAATTGTAAAATAAGCGATATATTTAAGGCATATGTATGTGTTGTCACTTAAATTGTTAAAAAATATTTTTTTAAAGATTATGTTTAATGGTATTTGTTCCTAACGTAAGTTTTATTGTCGTTTTCAGCTTTGGCCAGTGCGCACCACCGGCGTATTGTCACGGAGGGCTTTTGCCGTGTGCCACAACCACGAGTAGAACGCATACGCCGAGACTCTTGGAAAATTTATACACCACACTGTACAATATTACATCGTTGCTCTGATGATGCTGGCTGTTGTCCCAGTGAACGTCAGACGTGTGCTCCAAAGCGCACAAACACTGTAGAATTGTACTTTTTCGTAAGTTAACTCATAATTGTCATTTAAAAAACATTTTAACATTAATAATTATAATGCATAAGATTCATTTTCATAATTTTGAATTCGGTAAATATTGCAGTCGTCACGCTTTATGTATATCGCTTTATAAATTTCGTTTGGATACCATTTTATTCAATCATACCATTTTATTCAGTCATTTTATTGCCTATACTGGCAATATAATGGCAATAATTTAAAAAATTCAAATTTATTCGGATGTTTAAAGAAACGCATTAGCTTCTGCTGCGGGATTTATTTGCCAAATTTTTAATAACAAAGTGTCGGCATTATGGGACTAGTTTTTGTCATTCAAATCGTATTCAAATAATTTTGAAAATATTTAGAAAATATTCAGAATTAATTGCATCTTACATCTCTACCAGCCGGCAATTAACCAATACAAAAAGTAAATTGACTAAGAGAAATGAATAATAATTCTCTGTAAACCTCCTACAGAAATAAAATTATGTATGTTATTAAAGAATTAATTTGATAAATATATGTATATATGTATGTATATGAAAAAAAAATATTTAAATATTTCCGATTTGATTGAAATTAAAGCCATTTTTCGTTCTCACATTGTTATAATGAAATAATGGATCGAAGAACAATAAAATTCGAATGTTTGTTATTGAATTTTATTTTTATATTTTTATTTGTTCCTTTTTCATACAGTTGTTGTTCATAGAGTTTCGATTGTAATTACAGAAATTGTAAAAAAAAAAACGCTACACAGTCCTAAAATAAGAATCCATTGTATTTATGTACATGTGATCGCTTTGCATACGTTAATACATATTATCGGAGAGTGATAACAACAAAAATCATATTCAGGTATTATATGTGTACGTAAGTATTAGTTCCTGGGCAAACAAGTGAAAAGACATTTTAGCCAACATTTATAGCCAACTTTGTCAAAAAGACTGAAAGCGCTAGTTATGGACAAAGAGGTTTTTTCATAGAGGCATCTCTGTGACAGAAAATAAAGAATAACGTTCATTTTAAGAATAACCTATAACATGTTAGTGGAAATTTTTAGGAAATCCTAATTTTTAGGAAATCCTACCGCACAGGTATAAATAAGTTAATAAGTAATAAGTTTTGAATATGTGACTTTATAACTGACAGACTTAACGTATAGCTGACTCAATGTATGTCTTAATATACCCAGTGTGGTGTTGTCGTATTCTAATTTGTCTGTGCATATTTACATTTACGTCTGTTTTCTATTACAATATAATTTTTTTTTTTATTATTTATTATTTGTATGGATTTGTAAATTTGTATTATTTGTAAATAATATTGTACACTCCCAATACAAAAAAACAGTTTCAACGTAACCATCACACAATTGAAAAATGGTAAGTCAGCTAGGATCAACAATCTCCCATCTAAATTTCACAAGGCAATTACCACTATTATCATAGACATACTGTAACCGCTATTTCATAATTTATGACTGACAGAAACTATTTCACAAGAGTAGAGAAACTAAGACTTTACAGTACGTACATAGCAATTAGCGAGAAATTGTTCTACCTGTCACCGTATGAAAATTATAATTTTAACATTCTCAAACTATTTTACAAACAACGTTAGCGATAAGCTATATTTCGCCCTAACAGTTTTCTAGTTGACCAAATAAATAACCCTCGACTAATAACAAAACAGTGCAATGAATTTAACACCACTATTTATCATATCTTTGTTGACTTCGTAAAACTTTGCGACACAATCAGTCTTCATGTCATGTGGTTCTCACTTTCACATAAATGTGTCCCGTATAAAATTATGATTATATTAAATGGGCATTTTGGTAATGATAAAATGTATAGCGTGTATTGCACTCGACTTTCCAATTTGCTAGCGTTATTAGTCTTTGTGACATCGCAATAAGTTATTTAAAGGACTACTAAAGACTACTATATATAAGACGAGAGCATTAATAAAACGACATAGAAAGCAGAATCCACAGAGCCAAAGTTACAGTTTTCATAGATCAGCAAATTCTCCTGATGGCATATGATATTATTATATATGTAGCGTCTATGTATGTATGTATGTATGTTAAATTTGTTGATTTATGAAGTGTTCATTACTATATATTATTTACATTATTTTACGTACAAACGATCCAGACTGTCAATGCGCTAATATATTCTAATAATTTAAATTGGTTTTTATCACACATAATATTATCGCAAATAAAATAGCAGAAAATGACATTTCATCATATAAAAATGTGCAACAATCATTTTTAATTTCTTTTTATTTTCACGTTTATTTGATTATTTTATTTATCTTTGATTTTAAATGCAATATTCTATAACAACGTTTGTACAATAAATAATGCAAACGTTGTCCAATGTTGTCCAATGTTTAACGTAAATGATTAGTTTCCGTTAGGCCATAGATCAAGAGATCGAATCAATCTGCTTATATTTTAATTGCAGTCGGATTGGAAAATTATATTTCTTATGGCTTATTCAAACTCAAGTCTCAATATGTCGACTTCCCCTATTACAGGCAAACGGACAAAATACGACAACCAGACTATAAAAAACAAAAAAATGTTTTTTTTTTTTTTTTGTTTTGTTTCTGCAATAAGTGGCCGGCCAAGCATTTTATATTTATTTCGCAAAGATATTTTCATTTCGTGTGGTTTATGTTTGTTTCTCTTTTCACTTCAGTCACTAAGTGAGAGACATACACGTACATACCATACATAAATTGATTGGTAGTTGTAGTGGATAGGCTTATGTATGCTTTTGCACTTACTTTGACACGAGATTTCGCATTGGATCATAATATTGATGTGAACCATTTCCACAAGGGGACCACTTCCATTGCTACTGAGAGTGCCAGTGCCAGTGCCATTTCAATATAAAACTTTTTAAATTCATAAATTGTGATGGCTCAGGTGAATGGTAAATGGAACGAGTGGGTGGTATTGAACTTGCGGTAACGACAAAATCATTGATTTCGACCAAAAGAAAACACCGTTTAGTTGTTTTCTGTGTTCCTGCTGCATCTTAATATGGTGTTGCCTTTGAGCTTTGTCTCAAATTGCGTGGTATTTTGTTTTTTTTTTTCTGGTGATTAATGTTTTTTTCTTTTTCCGTTTATCTTGCAGACCTTCTAGAGACAGGCGTTATAAATGAAAAGATTTTTATATTTACATGCAATCGTCGTTTCCGCAAGAGTCATGGATATCAGCCATCGCTTAATAGTTAAATGGTCAACTATTTAGGTGTACATTTTTAATCATTCTACTTCGTTACTTTGATTTAGCTTATACTTAGTTCATATATGTACACACATACATACATACATACAAACATACATACATACATATCTAAATTGTAAGCAGTTTTGGATTCTTTACTTTCATTTATTAAATATATTTTCTTATTATTTAGCTTCAATTGAAGTGTGTAACATTAAACATAATAGTCACAATCGTCTAAAACGTAATATTAAGAGAGGAAAAGAGAGACAGAGAGAGAGAGAGAGAGAGGCAGAGAGAGAGAGAGAGAGAGAGAAAGGGAGAGAGAAAAATATGTAATAAGCTCAATGTTGCTACAATTTACATTTCTTTCTATCGTTTCTTTTGGCGTTTTGTTGTTCAACTTTTTCTTTTTGCAATTTGTTATAATGATTAGTGGTTGGAATTTTGAAGGATTTAATTATTGGTCATTTAACAGTCAACACGTTAAGCTTGTTCACATAGACACTCACATGTACATATCTATGGATATGTACACACGCGAATATTTTTCAATTAAATTAGTTTTTTTTTTATTTTTTATGTAATTTGCTATCGGGTGAAAGTAGTTACTTTCCTATCAAATACTCGAATCAATAAATGCAAGTATAAAACCTACGCAAGTTTCAAATACTCAAATGATTTATAAATCATCCCCTGGAAGCTCTGCCCTGTAAAATGGGTGGTAATTTCTTATATAATTTTTGTTGAATCCGCTTGGAAAGATCATACAACACATACAAATACATTTTACAATACTGCAAAATATTTTATAACAAAATACTCATAACCGGAGTTCATAATTCATTAACACAGAGATTTTTTAAATTTAATTTTCTTTGAATAATTCTAAGATGCTTTCATTACCAGAAGGGGAGAAACATAACGGCAGCGAATAGAGTTCGCTGAACTATTATCTTTCAACTTTTTCCTTTTACAATTAAAAAAAAAAAAGAGAAAGAAAAAACAAAACCGACAAGGTACGTTTCTTGAGGTTTCTCAAGGTAGGAATTAGCTCATGTTGTGTCAGAATAACACAGCAGAAAAAAAAGAAAAAAAACAAACCAAGCAACTGCCACCATATTTTCTATTCATATAGACGAACTATTCGTATACTGAGATATACACACATATATATGGACATATTTACATCATGTTTTCATTCCTGCAAGCATATGAGTGTACAAATGTATGTACATAAACACACACATTGTGAACGTTGTAATCATGTAAACACTACTAGAAATGATGTTATGATGATGGGTTTAGCTTTACTTTAATAGCTGGTTTATTTCCTTAACATTTTGTTGTAAAAGTTTATTTAAGTGGTACTCCGTTTCAGCCTCGACATCGACATCATCATTATCATTTTTCTCATCGGTTTGTTTTGTCGACAATCCCTCTGCCTAACCGATGAATGAACGTATACTTATGAACGTATATTTTAGCATCTTAAGTGTAACCCGTCTGAAGTGCTTACACATGATGTGTATTGTTTTGTTTCTACTGTTGATATTACTATTGCGACAAAAATAACAGTAGTTGTAGTGTAACATTTAATAAAAAGGATTATATAGTGGGTGAGGAATATACGTACATTGTACTATAATCATCATCCTATCATCATCCTATTTTTATGTGAAAACTTTTCGATTCTATCGTTTAAATGATAGAACATATTAAATCTGTTTTTAGTTGGTCTTTTTTCTTTGTGTTGCAACAATTTATCTAAAGGTGTACGTACCTGAAATTAATGCATACAGTAAATACTCAAATACGGTAAACGTCTAAAGGGAAATATGTTTATGCGTTTATGCGTGGATAGCGTAACTCGGATGTAGCCATTATTTGTTAAATGTCCATAAAGAAGTATTACTAATACAAATCTAAACATATTAAACAAATAAAAGCACAAACGTACATTTCATAATCGTAATGCAAGTATTTTATATTTAACATCGATGTTTTTGTTATATTTAAGTTAAGTGTAAACCTTCCGTACGTTGTACGGTTTTATAATTGCGTTGATATTTACAAATATTTTTTGAATGACTTTTCAGTTTTAAAATGTAATCATTGCTAAGTTTGGATTGACATTTCCAATTGATAATATAGGCTTCAATCACACTCACATAAATAGCTTATTCAATCTAAATTAATGGCTTTCAATCAACACCAAAATATTCATAATTGCTTTATATAGTTTATTGATGTCATCACCATTGTCATCGGAATAACACTGATATAACAAATAGTTTAAATGGACAAATATTACGTACTGAAAGGTAACAACTGAACAAAAACAACTGAACAAAAATACCAACAGAACCTATTGTTAGTATTGTATTTTTTTTTTTAAAGGAGCTCCAATATATGCTATAATTTCATGCAACCAAATATATTTACGATCATAAATGCACATATTTAACATATTTAATCCGTGAAGAAAAATTCATTTTAATCAATCGATAGAATTTATGCGCAATTTAAATTTTCGATAGTGTTTTCAAAACTAAAGATGAAATACAGATTCTATCTAAAACCACTTTATTCATTGCTTTCCATTTAATAATATTAGAATAATACATATATACATACCTACATACATATATTCAAATTAAAAAATATGTATACAATTAAAATGAAAATATTCTATAAACAATTTAAAATGATGAAAAATATTAATGCAACAATTGAGTCACATTTATTTAACAATTCGATACGACATGTGTGCAATGTAAAGTGATGTCATAGCAATTGTTATGTCTGTTGTAAGAACAATTCTTTATCATTTGTCATGTCATTTGGGTCATTCGTAGTTATACATAAGAAATAAGAGGAATATGAATAATAATTACATCAGTTTTTTTATGGTTCTCATTGTTGTTCTATAAAAAGACAGAATGAAAGATTTGTCTGTATATGTTGTATAAAGAAATTTCGCCAAGGTTATTAACACAAACACATATATTTTTATGAGCTTTAATTTCATCAGACTTTTGCATCATGCAATTAAAATACATAGTTTATGTATCCTACGCTTTTAATTCCTAATGCTTATTTTATGTACCTTTTTAATACAAACGCGATATTAAAAATTGTTTTTCTTTAATCGGTTTCAATAATATTGCAAATAACTTAAAATTTTAACGAAAAAAAAAAATACTCAACCATAGTACTGACTGAAGTTTCGAAACTTTAATTCTTTTGTTATTTTTGTAATATTATTAATAATTTGAAAAATTAAGTTATAAAAGAAATAATCTTCTTGAATGCATTTTATTGGCAATGAAAACTCATAAACCGTTGTTAATATAATGATAATTACAGGTAATCAGTCTCAATGAAACTCAAGGCTCAATTGAGAAATTAACATTCATTAATCATACCGAATGCCACTGCATAGAACGCTCAAAACAACGAGCTCCTGAATACGGCATCTCGAGAACGAAAGAACTTATATCATATAATCAAATACCATTCCTTAGGCGAGCAACTATTTTAAACTGCTATTGCCCAAATCTATTTGAGAAAATACTACAGGAGGATGGATATTGCAGATGTGATTGTTCGTCAGGAAATATGGGTTGTGATTGGCTTAAACGCGGAATGGAACATTTCTCTATGAATGATCGAAAGTAAGTATAAAAAAAAAAAATGATAGGAAGTATATAATTTTAATCAGTTGCTAAATTACATCATAACTACAATCATGGGTTTAAATTTCACTTGTAGATGTATCACGGAGGGTCGCTGTAAACTGCCCACTTGTGAATATGGTCAATACATTAAGAAGCATGGCCGATGTCCTAGACGAGAAGAACGGCACCTTTCCGCCGATGTTGACTGGTGAGATGCTCAATATCAACTTTAACACCAAATAAAACAATCTACATAAATCGAACGAATAGAATAAAGTAGAATTCAATACTGAAATCCAGACATTATCGAATTAAATTAAAAAAAAAAAAAAATTAAATGAGATTAATATATGAATTAATCTCAATCGGAATGCAAAGTATTATAAAAATTATAATAAATTATTTATTCACTGATGTAGATTTCGAATTTAAGAAATGTTTAAAATGCATACATACTTACATACATACATGCGACTATAGAAAACATTAAGAGACCCATGAATAGTATTAAAAAGTAAAAGGAATGTACTGCTATTAGAATAAACTTATTGCGAATGCAAAGCAAAGCAATATGACAATTCTACTATAGTTCGTTGATTTCTTTCTTTTTTTCTTTTTAATACATAAAATAACAATCAGCATATCCTTGCTTCTCCCTCCCTCTTTTATTAATACAAAATAGTAAAAATTTAAATATATTACTATTGTATTAGAATGAAATTAGAAGAATTGTTATCATTAGAAAGATTTTTCTATCAAAATTTTTTTTCTCATAATACTATTTTAAAATCACTCTCTTTCATTCTCAAAGTTATTATCGTTATTGTCATTCTTAAGAAGTTCTCCCTCCTCATTCCAACGGTTTGTTGTAAAAAATTATTTAACAGAGAGATAAAACAAATTTTTTTGTCATTTATATTTGCATTCTATGTCCATATTGCATATTTCCTAAGAATTAAATTTTCAATTTTTAATTGAATTGTATAATCACAAAAAAAAAAAAAAAAAAAAAACAAAATACGCATCAATATTTTGTGAGTGTATTGTTATTTATTAGATTGAGGTTCTAAATACGGCATTTGCTATTGCATTTTTTAGTAAAGGATGTTAATTTAAAAACTCAATATAAAAATTGAGAATATATTCTAAAACAGCGAGTTCATTAATATTGGAATCCATATCAAATGGCGCGATTACTCAAGCTTTTATTCTATGCAGTTGAATACTGGAAATTGCCTTAAAATTCGGCCCAATTTTAAATTACTTAGAAGAATTACTCTCTAGTGCCAATAATAATGCAATTTAATTTATGAAAAATGAATTATTTAAGAAATTATTAATTAATTAATTAATTGAAAGCAGCTTTTTAAAAAGTAAAACATAATTTTGTTGAGCTCTAAAAATCGAATTAAATATGTTATATTCGTATGCATTTGTATATACATAAATTGTATATGTTAATTTTGTAAGATTTAGTGATTCGTAATTGTAATATTAAATTAATATTTAAGTATAAATCATCTGCAATGATATCTTGACTGGTTCTCTAACAATGTTAGACTTTAAATCAAATTAAGGAAATTTAAAGTCTATTTTTTTATTACTTACTTAGGTAGTTCATAACTTATTTTTTTACGAATAACTAAAATGGAATTAATATTATATTGATATCTTAGCGTCTCAATTTATTTACGCACATTCATATAGTAAATACGTTTAATTTTAAGTTTTATTTTAATAATTTTTATTGTAGATATATGTAGTTTATCATTCCACTGGTAATATGTTTGAATTCGATATTTTATCTATTCAACTAATTAAAGCTTTGTTAATAGCTAAACAAACATTAGGACGTATGTAATGAAATATCAAGTTATTAAATTTCTTCATGTACCGAGCTATTTCTTCTGTACAGTACATACATACATATGTATATTTTATTTCAAAATATATTTCATTAAATTGATTATTCTTTTGATTCTTTTATACTTAATTAATAAGATTATTAGTATTTAGTAATTATAAAAATCTAGTCGCCAATAAAAACTAAAAAAAAAAACATATAATTAATGCATTTAATGTAAATGTATTGACCTTTTTGCTGTTGCCAGTTTAAATTAACTTCAACAAAGTACTGCCCCAATTATCACTAACTCACAAGCAAATATAAACTATACTTAAAAAATAAGTCTGTGCATTTAATTTTGTCTTATTCAATTATTTAAAATTTTTGTTTATATTATTAAGTGTATTAAGTTTTTGAATGGAACATATGAACAAATTTCTATTTTTATTTTATTTTATAGCACATAAGCTCATTTAAAAAACTGAACTCAAATATGCAAATATGTTATGTATTAAATTATTAAATTATAATTATCATTATAATTCAATTATTTCTAACAATATTTTAATTTCTATTTTAATTAATAATATTTCTCTTGATACATTTTAATTCTTATCGATTTTATTTAAAATTTTTAAATTTACTTCAACGCATATGTAAAACCACTAAGAAAAATTATTATAATATTAAATTAACAAATAATAAATTAGAAAAAAAAAAGAAAACATTACACAGCCTTAGGTGGCAAATATATATTTTATTTCTCTTTTTTTTTTTTTGATTATTTTAAAACTGCAATCATTTTGAATAAACTCTTTATTAATATTTAAAAAAGAAAAAGTTAAACATCTAACATTTTACAACGATAATGAATAATCAATAAATAAATGAAAACTTATTACATACGAAACTAAGAAATTTTCAATTTAAGACTATTGAAACATAAAACATAAATATTGTGGTAAGAAAACTTACAAAATTAACACTTTATAATTTACAATTCCTTTGAGGATAGATAGCAAGTTTTTAATGGACACTAAAAATAATGTATAATCATTTTCCCAATTTAAGGTTACTCAACTATGCTCCATTCTAGAATTACGTATACCCTTCAAAAATTCTTTAAAGCGTTACAAGTACTGAAAAGTTATTGCCATTTTTAGTTTATATTAACATTCGTCATAATTTCTACTTTCACATACTTTTATACGATATCAATACTTTAATAGAGGATATTCATATATATTACACTCCTTAAAAGGCAATACTTTAAATTCAATAAACTATACAAGTTCGTATTTTGTACAAAGGGAAATATTATTAATATGTCAGGGTTAAAAGTGATAACATTTTCAATTTCTTGTTGTTAATATTCTATTAAGAGTGAATAATTTTTGTTAAAAAATTTCTATTCAACATTTGTACATACATATGTATTAATTAACTGACAATTAATCATTTTGTTCGCTCCATAACAGTATTCTTTAAATAGCCGTGAAGCACATGTACTAGTATTTGTAGATCTATGTACATATATCGTTATGTACCTTAAAATATATGGAAGCATTAGATGCTTCGAAATTTATAGAACTCAAGAATTATTACTGACTTGGAATGGGACAAAGAGTATTGGAAAGCATGTATAGTACTTGTATGTGATACGAAACTACAATACATATGTACATAAAACATTAAATCTTAAGAGTTTGCATGGACAATTTTATTCTAAGCGAAGCAATTTTATAACTGAGCTGGAAACGCTTAGCTCTGGCGGATAAAAGACTGAGGACGTAAAATATTTTTGTTAAAATAAATTTATTTTATTGTTATTATTATTATTTTTTTTTGTTTCCTATATATATATATATATATATATATATAATGCGAATTGCGTATAATGTTTTGTATTGTCACAAGTTTTTTTATTGTCTTAGAAAGAGAAATGTCGCTGCAAATGAACCTTAGGAACTAAGAACTAAGTCAGTACAGTGCCTTGGTGAATCATAGCTTTTAAATCAAAATCTCTATATTCTTCTCTTTTTAAAGCAATACTTTAATTTCTTTCACATCGCTAAATTCATTGTGAAATCTTAAGATCAGAGTTGGTATATAAAAGGTAGGAAATACATATATCTATATATTAATATGTATGTATGTATATACATATATAGACGATATAATAATTTCATGTTGAATGCACTGTTCTCTAGAATTCAAAGCTTTTTTTAAGTTTCTCTTTGTGTATGTATTTACCTTTTATATGATGTGCATTGAGAGGAATAGGAGTTGCTTTATTTCTTATTCTTGCTTTTCATTTTGAAATTGCTCTACACCCACGTTCGTAACTTTTTGAAATATGTTCGAATACCCTTTAGGCGCCTTTTGACATCGTACAAAATACTAATAAAAAACGTAAAAATTACCAATAAAGAAAATCATTTAAAAACCCTTGTCGTCAAACTAAATGTTAAAAAAAAACACTTTCCTGAATTGGTTGAATAGTTTTGAGAAACAAAATAAAACAATAACAAAAAATCGTGTAGACAAATAATCAAATCCATAGAAATGACTAAGGCTGTGTGACTTAATGCAAAAACTCACAATGTCAAAGATACATTCGCACATATAGAGAAACCATTCTATTAGCACCTCCAGATACAGTGCTTGATTCCATATTCGATACTCATAGATATTTTAGGCGGTATTCCTTTTAAACGCAGACAACATACACACGCAAACACAAATTAATACAAAAGAGTTGCTTTATTACAACTTCAGTGCTTTATAGACAGGCCTTTCAAATAAATTTCGTTTTATTTTATGCTTTCCGTTTCTTTTCTTCAGTCTTTTCTCACCAGAAAGGAGTGATTTTTATATGATTTTTGAAAAATATGTGAGTGCCATTAACAAATTTATGCTAATCAGTCGGAGAAAAAGTCATCTGGAGTCATCTATAAAACTCTATCTCACCCAAAGGCTTTTTATTCGCGTTTAAACGATAAACAAAAATAAAAACTAAAACAATTATAATTAAAATTGTAAGGTACGAGAAATATTTTAAACGATATTACATTTTTAAGTGTGAAACTATGAATGCATTTAAATATACATGTAGGTAGGTAGGTACTAATTTATTCTCATTATACATGCATATATTTTATTAAATTAGCGAAAATTTAATCAAAAATCACGAAAAAAAAAATTTAATATAAATTCTTTAAGTTTGCACTCTAAAATGTTAAAGTCTTTAAAAACAAGAATTTGCCATTACATATCACCATGGTGCTTGTTACAGAGCGCAGAAATAAAACACAATTAGTTCAACAACTCAAATGCTTTAACAAATTCATTCGTTGTGTTTTATTTTTGATTTCCAAAATTCTTGTTGACAAAACAACATGCATAAGCAATATCTTTTATTTATGTAAGGATGTATGTATGTATGTATCTCTAGTCTATGTGTCTGTCTAAATATTTACAGTACGCATGTTGTATGTCACATACAGAGCAGGCTTAATGGGATCTACAATTGCAGCACTAGCTTCCAATTTACTAACAGCTCGCCGTTAATAGGCCCTAATACTTACAAAGACAAAACACTCCTATTACCGCCAACGAAACATTCAAAACTTTTGCCCTAGTACCCGAAGATCGTGTGGGATCAAGAAATTGCAAGTGCAAAACCGATTTTATTCTAATAAGAGCAACATTTGCGACACATTAAATACCAACAACTTCAACAAAGACTTTCCGTACACTCAATGAAATTTAAGTATCACCACTATTTTACAACCGAAATCTCCTCTTGTGCTTTCGCTATACTTAGTAAGTGTTTTTATTTGAATTTCATATGATGCTTTTTTATGTTTTTTTTTTATTTTTTATTTTGTAAATTTACAAAAATGTCCATACAAATAATAAATAATAAAAAAAAAATTATATCGTATTAGAAAACAGACGTAAATGTAAATATGCGCAGACAAATTAGAATACGACAACACCACACTGGGTATATTAAGACATACATTGAGTCAGCTATACGCTGAGTCTGTCAGTCATAAAGTCACATATTCATTCAATGTAAATGTACAGACGTACATATGTATGTATTGGGTGTGCACATGTAGTGAGGAATTCCTAATTCAATTTTAAATGAAAATACAACTATCAGACAACATGTCTAATGGAAGTGTGTAGTGAATGCAACAGCATAATTCGTTTAAACGTATCTAGACCACAAGTAATAAGCATTTTAGTTATCATTCAAGCTAAAAAAAATAAAACAAACAAAAATCTTATTGGCAAAATGCCAAATATCGATGATAACTTTTAAATATAAAAAATAGTTGAATGTGTCAAGAGAATTTGGTCAATAGTATAGTAAAGTTGTCATAAAATTTAAGTACTTATCAAATAACAATATACATTCGTACATATATACATACATATATATGTACATATATAGTTCGTATGCATCCCTTTATATTTACTATTCTTCGTTATCACTTTCAAAATAATAATAAAAATAATTAATTTTCTTTAAAATTAAGTTAATTTTATTGAAACTCAATACAAAGGTAACATGTACCTTATATATCGAGTATATTTATATCATTTAATATGTACCTACATATGTATGTACATATATGAATGTGTTTTTCAATTCATTTCTAATAAATATTTTAACTTATTCTGTTGCATTTATTCTTTTGATTTGTGTAAATGACTCATTTATTTAGTTGGTAACCGTATGTGTATGTTTGTTTCAGTTACTGGCATATTTGAGTTCTGTATGTGTTAAATTCTTGAGATGTTTACAGCATTTATTATCATTGTGATTACTAATAACAGACGCCAGAAGTCAATTGGAAATGCTTACTAGCACGCTCTACTCCAAATATTTATTTATTTACCATAAATGGTTTTATCTGCTCACTTCACCGTCTATTTGCTATCGTAAATTAAAGACAATTCTATTAGAGCGGTCCAGGTAAAATACATACATACTTACATGCAAAAAAAAAAATAAATAAATAAAAGATATAAAAATAAATAGAATTGTTTAATTATAAGTTCGCTACTTGCAATACAATTCATATGTACACGTATTAATCATGTTATCATTGGTATGAGAAATATTTTAGACATATAGTACTAGGCGATGAGACAACACTTTCCTTTTCAGAAGCCAGAAAAGTTCATAGGTTTTCATTTTCGCAAATTGTAGATTTCGGCGAGAAAGAAAACATAAGAAAACCAAGCAAACAAAAAAGGTCAACCGACCACCCACCTGCTATAAATATATGTGTAACGTGAGGACACGGGGAGGTCTTCGTTAAAGAAATTAATGGCTTCATAGAAAATTTTATTCATAACGCATTAAGTATGTATATATGTTCCCGCATATGTATTGAGAGAGAAAATTGAATGCATTCAACAATCGTTTTAACTTGTTTGCATTTCAAGAATATGTTACTGTTGTCTGACTTATTATTTGTTTTCTTTTAAGCTCTTAAGTACGATCTCAACCACGTACACAAATCTATTGTAGAGTAGAAATGAACGCTAAAATGTTTCGCTTTTCAGTTAAATTTTTTCGATGAATAAAAATGTATACCTAAGTAGATACTAATGTATGTACATTGTTATTTTATTTTGTTCACCTTTTTATTTAAGCAAACGGTTACAAAAAAAAAAAAAAAATAATAAAATAAAATAAAAGATCACACTCTGTTCATAAAACGACTCATGTAGTTACACAAACATACTTTTCTTTTGAGGCAGATGGGTCAAAAATAATGTTTTTTTTTGCTTTTTTTTTCAAAAAGATAGAATTTTGTTATTAAAAAAGAAAGAAATTTGTAATTAAAAATTGTTCAATAATTCTTATTATTAAAAATGGCATAAATAATCTAGAAATTTTGTTGCTTATTTGAATTTTAATTTTTAAACTTAATTTGGCACTTATAAATAACTGTCCTGGATTTTTTGTACTTTTTCTTAATGTGTTCGTATAGTACACTAATGATGATAACATAGAATGGTAATTGAATTTGCCTTTGACGGTGACTACTATTGCTACAATTTTCTGTTTGTACCTTGAAAACATTTAGAAACTTGTAAATTTGTTACATAATCTTGTTATTTTAAGCAAATGTATGCAATTTGTGTCATTTTTATTTTATTTGTACATTAATTTTATTAAACGATTTTTGATACAAATTTTTTTCGTCTTATATAATTTGAGGACATCGATTTAGCACATAGCAAGTTAAATAGATTAAACATGCAATATACCCCACAATAAACTGTAACAAACAAGTAGCAGCAAGTGGTTTCATAGCTATTAAAAGTTTTACCAACATATGTACATACATACCAACATATTAATTTCTTAAAGTGCTTTGTGACAAAACTTCACCATGATGTAAATCTCTGTATATAATAGGCAGCAACATTCAACAGATTCATTGTGGCAATCACCAAAATTTTGTATGTCACAGTGTGAGTGCTTATGTGTAACCAATTTCAGAGTAAAAATTGATAAATGACAGGCCTAACAAAACTCCACGATCCTCGGGATATGCTATTAATCACCAGACAACCATCCCACAGACATACAAACATAGTGAGACCAAACTAATGATAGAAAAAATGCCATTTCGTAATGAAATTATTCAATATGACTTGACAGCAGCTACTAAAACAATACTTTTTTTTGCTTTTCACATGTGCACAAAATGAAATTAAATGAAACGACATCTTAATCTGTTACCAACTAAAATGGAATTTTTTCTCATAGTGTTCATTTTTTAACATTTTTTCAACTCCCTCCATTGCAAAATAAGATACATTTGAGGTCGTTTTTTCAGGTTATAGGATATTTATAACTAATGTACACAATATATTCCGAAACATTTAGATAACTTTACGATTTGACACGCTTACATAAAATAGACAAAGGACACCTATTTTAACTTATTACAATTATATTATTGTCATAAAAAAAAGAAAGAAAAAAATAATTAGTATACATACATATATATGTATATACGTACAATATATTATTAATTTATTAGTACAATATGTATATAAAAAGGCAAACTATTCGTTTTTCAATTGAAGACCCTAAAAGGCAAGATAAAAATCCTGGTTTCGTCATCATAGAGTATAAAGTATTAGCAACAACTGGAAAATGGAACGTCAAAAAATATTTTAGACGACATTTACGGACGGTTAAAATATGTAAAAAAAAATTCAAAAAGTTTGGCTACTTGACAAAACGCATTAATAAGATTTATACGCCATATGCTGGCAAAAAGAGCTGTCAGTGATAGATAAGACATTCAGCAATAGAAGAAATAAAAAATGAATTTAAGAAAAATAAATAGCAGCCGCCAAGATCATGACTAATAATTTTCACTAGACAAAACAAAACCATTTCAGTTTGCATGCACTAAATGCAAACATTATTCTAACTTTGATTTTATATATTCTGGACATACATTTGTACATACGTGTTCACTTAATTGTGCTTAAATTCAATTTTGGAAATATCACCTTGATCGCGCCTGTATTGTAATTTCAAGGTACATAAATGCATGGAAATATTTTCACGCTCGTACAGATTATCGATAATGTTATAGGTAGTTAGTTATGAAACAAAGAATAAGGAATAATAAACCTTAAGAAAAATAAAATATGTATCGTTTTTACCCTAGTTTCTAGTTGTTTTACCCATACACATGTACACAGTTAGAACAAAACAAGGGTAATTGGAATTGTTTACCTTAAGATTATTGCAATTATTATCCATCATTCGTGCATAATAATATGTAATTCAAATGATTCACATTCATTTAAAAATCTTAAAAACACGCAGAAACATAGCAATTTTCTGTTTAAAGAATATTAAAATTAAAAACGAATTTATGAACATTTTAACATTTACAACGTTATTAAATTAAGCAAATATCACCTAAAATTTTTCTTTAGAATCGTTTCTAACTTTTCTAGCCTGCCTATTCTCTATTCGTTCGTACCATAACTTTAACTTTTCCAACCATTAATTGAGTGTAGTAAGTCAATTTCTAGCAACGTTAATAAAAGACACATCGATAACATTAAATATTGTAACAAATCGCAATAGAGAAGGACAACACTACAGCGGCAAGAATGTAAATGCCAGCAGCAATGATTCAGTTAAAAAATTGAGTGAGTTTATAAAATGAGCACATAAAAGTGGAGACCCAAGTAAAAATGTCGGGAAACCCCCAATACGTGTGTATGTGTAAATAGGAATACGAATACCAAAGCATATTTTCATACCATCCATAAAAAGTCAAGTAAACGAAATGCCTGCAAAATGCCGGTGTGTTAAGTCGTACAGAGAGTAAGTTTGAGTGAAAGAGAGACTGTTTGTGAGTGCAACACAATAATGGAGATCAACATTTTGTATAATTCGAATTTCGAATATTCAATAGAGAAAAGCAAACAATCAGCTGTAGCACAATAACAATACAATACAAAAACTTGACGCCGCCGCCGCTTGCTTCTCAATGAGGCATGTGACGATGATAATGTTGTTGATTATTATAATAAAAATGATGATCATTAAATCCCAATATACAATTGGGGTTTAAATATTTCAGTCGTGTGCCGTTTCATCAGATACGCGAGAACCGCGAACGGACAAACAACGTTGTTGTGATTGTTATATATCATTTGAAGTATCGTTTTATTTCTACACAATACGTTAACAAAGAAAGAATTAAAAAACAGATTTACTTGCCACAAAGGACTTTACTTAAGCACTTATTACAGTTGAAGTAATTTTCTTTTTTAATATTAACTTTAACAAAAGAACGGTATATGTGTGTTTGTGTTTTCCACTTGTTGTACATATGTATGGCGACAATATAGAAAATATATTGTAAATACATATTAAAAAAAAATGAAAAGAAAAAGAAAAAATTATTTGTATTAAAAACAAAACAAAAAAAAAAAAAACAAAAAATAATACAAAAGAGTAACAATAGCGTGTATATATGTATGTATATCACCTGTTAATAAATAATTAAAAAAAAAGTTTAAATATTGTGTACATAAACGTGTATGGGTCACTAAACCCAATCAATCAATAAATCAATTATTGTGACTGCTCCGCATAATTTTGTTGGGAATATAAAGGATAACTGTTACTGTTACTACATATCTCCACTAAATAAGACAACTACACGTATATGTGTACATGCAAACATACGTACATATTGTATACACATACATATTTTTAAATACCTATGTCCATACTTAATATTTTTTGCATTTGCTTCAAAACTCTTAAACTATAACTACGTATACAAAATGTGGGTATTGGTGGGCGTTTAAGAAATGCAAATGGCATCTTACTGATTTATGGAATAATTCAAACAGAGTAAAAAAAAAATAAATTCCGAACAGATTAATCTGTTTAAGACGAAAAGTTTTCATTCGAAATTTCAAAAACGTCTGTAGCAGACAAATAGTGAGACATCGTCATTAAATTTTAAAATTCCATATCGTGACACTCTAATAAATCAAATACTTATACTTATGCCTGTGTAAGTGCAAGTGTATGTGAATGTGTAAGTGGAAGAAAAGAAGCTAAAGTAAACATTAAATTTGTTGCATGCAAATCAGTACTCGTACCTATTTAAACATATATACACATGTACAAAAGCATATACGGATGTACGTATATACATACGTATGACATATGCAAAAGGCTTGCAGACTTTTAGCCATGTTAAGTGTTAAACTTGCAACAGATAGAAAACATTCCAACGGCAATTAACAAAGATTTCAAGTGTAACATGTAAAATTGCAAATAATTTTAATTGGGTCGCAGTAAAAAATACACCAATTACTCGCCAATTGTCAATAGTCATAATTCTATGACAGCTAAACTTCAAAATTATAAATAAACAACGGACCAAACGGATCTAAAGCGAATTATCCAGTGAATTGCAGTACACATTGTAATAAATGAATATGAATGAGTGAAAAAATTAATACTTTTTGCAATTTTTAGTGTTTATCAACGGAAATCTAGATGTAATAGTGAGCAAAATTGTAAATGTAATTCAAATCTAATTAATGTTAATATTACGTACATAAATTTATTTGTAATTGCGTTTGATTATAAGTTGATAGTTCTATACAACAGCAACGGCAACAGCAGCACGCATATTAATGCAAACTACAAACTGCGGCAATCTTCTAAGTTACATGTGTGATAATTATTTTAGTCTTCAGTTAAAATCTTACATTTTGAATAGGATAACACGTGAATAATATAATTAATATCCAGTAAAATAAGCATTTTAGTTGTGCACATATTTATTTTCTTATTTATTTTTTTTTTTTTTACTAAACATACAAAATATACAAATATACAAAATACAAAAAATAAAACCTATTCATCATCGATTAAATAAAGATTGTTGATAACAGTTGTATTTCTAAGAAATTTATTCGCATACGGGTAATCTAGTAATTCAGATTTTCAGAAGAAAAACCTTTATCAACTATACACATATTTATTACTATTTAAGTGAGAATGAAAAATAAAATTCAAATAGAATGTGTGAAAAGTGTAGAATTTATAAAAAAATCAAATAGAACAATAAGGATAAATTCTTATAATAAATAAGTAAGAAATTAAAGAAAGAAAAAAAAAAACAAGAAATTTAAATATTGCACCAGGGAACTAATATTGAAATATTATTATTATTAATATTAGTTTGAATACCAATAATGGATAAACATAAAAGAAACAAAAAGAAAGAAAAAATGTTCAACTTTCGCACGACAATGGTTATGACAATGTTTGTTGTTTTGTCAATATTACACACACATACGACTGAGGGTAAAGTTCAAATGATTCATAGACATCATACACGTAACAACAACAATAACGACTATAACAATCATAAAGATAATGCTGATGATGTTATTAAACAAAACCAACAATATCATCATCATCATCATCACCACCACCAACATCCACATTTACATACACATTCACATCATAACCACCATGAATCTCAGCAGCGGAAATATGCGGCCACACCTATTTTAGAATTTACAACCAGTTCCTCTTCGGCAATACAAAGTGATAATGAGTTTTTAATTAAACAACAACAAAAACAAGAGATAGAGCTACAACAACAACAACAAACAGAGGAAATGTCATTCATTAACAACAAGGACGAAGTTTACTATAAAACGATAAAACGAAATAAATCCATATTGTCATCGTCTACATCGTCTACATCGCCTACATCGTCAACAACATCACAACCAGCCTTCTCCATTCATCTTATGAAGCAAGATGATAATAAAACCAAATCGGAAACTGTTTCAAATTCTATAATGGAGCAGCACAAACGCCATAGGCATTATAACAGGTCGATTCCAATGGCTCTATTAAAGCATCATAATACTGGTGCTGTCAAAAGTCACAGCGATAGCGGCCGCAACAGCGATAGTGTCGACACTGCAATGATCATAGATCCTTCAGAAAATTCAAAATGGAACATAGCAACTGATCAAAAACTCACAAAAGAAAACGTACAACAGCAACATCCAAATCAACAACAACGAAAACAAATCGAAAAATATAAACCAGATTATGACAGGGAGCAACATTCTAAACACATTTATGAAGACTATTATGGCGACGATGGCGATGGCAGCGAAAACATTCGTTACGATGATGAGGATGATACCGACGAAGATGATTATATTGGAGATGATAACGATAACATCTCATACGACGATGAAAAAAGCTTGAGCGATCGTTCTTATGCAAGGATAACTCGTTCCCAAATTGATGTAAGTGCAATGTATAACATGTTACATACTCAATATATTCATAAACTACCAACAATCTGGAAAAAAATTGTTCCTTAAATTACGAATACATACTGTTTTTTAACATGTTTCTCCTTAATTTCTTCCTACATTTTAACATTTTTTATTGTAATTATTTTGCGCATCGTAGGTATCCAATTCACATATTCAGTACAGTTCAGGCATTTACGTCAAGCCCAGTTAAAATTTAAAATTCTAAAGTAATTGTCGTTGTAATAAAATATTAATAATATCCGACATTAATAATCTTAATTACAATTATTTGCAATTGAATTTGAATAAATTTAATTGAAATAAGGAATTTGATTTTATGGAATATGAATACACTCATTTATGAGTATTATGAGTATTTATGAGTATTAAAGTAGAGAAGAGAAACAAACAATTAAATAAAATAAAAAAAATCTAAGGAAATCAGTTTTTGCTTTGTTGTAGAGTTGTGATTCTGTACTAAAATTTTAATTATTGCATTCATGTGTTCGGAAAAGTTTGGAGTTAGAAAAGTACGTTGACGAAAAAACTTAACATTTCTTAAATACTTTCAAAACATGTTAGTCTATAAGCTTCTTCTTTTTTATAGCGTCCTTTTAATTCAAATCTATTATAATAATATTAAGTACATGTTTTGATAAACTTGTAACCTAAACGATAATATTTTATATTATTTTTATATGTATTTTGCTATTTGAAAATATTAATTTTATTCCTCGTTACTTTTTTAAGCCGATTATGTTTCCCTTTTAGGAAATCTCTAAGTTTAGAACTTATTTCTTTCTCTAGAATTATAATTTCCAATAGTAAAGCCTTTACTCCATTGAATTTTGCTTTTTTCGTTTTGTTTCGTTTTGTTTTGTTTTTTACTTTATTATTAATCGATTATAAATATTGTATTTATCATTAAAATTCACAACAACAAATTCATTAGACAATTTAATTTTTTCCAATTTTTGAAAATTACAAAAAAAAACAAAGATAGTTTTTAAATTATTTATTAAATGTTTTTAGAATATCGTAAAAAAATTAAAATGGAAAAAAATACATACACATGCACACACACATACAGGCACATAAAAAAAAAAAAATAAAAAATTATGATCACAACTGCATTGTGAAAGTGGCACTTAATTCATTACTTCCCCTTCAATTCTTTGTTGTTTTTCATTGTCTTGCAATTTATCGCTTTCTTTTGTTATAAAAATATTGAGAATGACATGGGTCGTCGTCATTGTTGAAACCACATTTTCGTAAAGATTATGTACAACATACCATCATCGAACATATATGTAAGTCCATTACAACTGAAAATCACGTAATGAACTTCCAGCAGTTATTATTAGGCCACTCTTTTTCATCATGTGAACGCGAATGAACGCGTATGAATAAATGTTTATATATACTCTGAGTGATGTAAATGGAGTGAGTTAAAGGTACAAAAAATATAAAAATTCCTTTGCTACCGACATCTTCCAAATTAAATTCATTTGTCCGGTTTTTAATTTCATTTAGCAAGTGCAAAAAATATTGGTACCCATTAAAATATAAACATAAAACGAGAATAGGAATGATGAAAACCAGATGGAAACAGAATTATTCAAAATGTTTAAACATTTCACACTCGTTAGCTGTTCAAGTTGTTTAGCCATTGGTATTGTTTGTGAGATGGTTTCACTTTTATTCTGTTGCCGTTGCGAACGCACCGTAACGCGAACGTAATTGGGACGGTTGTTGATCGACAAAGAGACCGACTGACCAATCAATCGACCACACAGACGCTTTGGAGTAGCAAATACTGGTTAATCGTTTGTAAGAATTATGGAAAAATTGCAAGTGATACACGTATGATCAACGGTTCCAGCTGGAACAGGTTTAATAACTCTTTCATCAATACAAAAAACTATAGCCAGTAAGTGGCTTTCAAAAAAAAATTACTTTACATATTCACACCATCAGTAGCCACCGTACTCTACCCATCTCAATTCCTTCGGAAAAAAAAATTATTTAAAAAATGGAAACGTTGCTAGAAAGCTGATACATAGCTACTACAGTATGCAGATTATTTGCAGCAAATGAGTAGCATTTGCCTAAAACGAATGACCTGATATCTACGTAAATGGTCTGGAGCATTTGTAAAACTTTAATTGTTTCCCTGCTGCTTTTTAACGCTAAATTCTCTAATAGATTTGTGTTAACTTTTCTGTTGGCCGCATGTCAGCAGATTTTCTGGCCCTGTACATATATGTACATACAATAAACAATTGTTAATTTAATTACACATACACAATCGTAAATATTTCTTTTTTGCAATTAAAAGAAAAATACACAAGATCCAATTGAAAGACAGAGAAACGAAAAAATTAAAAAAAATATATATTAAATGTTTATGTTTATGAATGTTTATTTCATTACTTGTTTAAACTATTGTGTTTATTTATTTTTGTTTGGTTTTTGGCAAATTCCCAAACAAGTTCGTTCTCACTTATCCGTATCAAATACATTATTTCATAAGAGTATCTTTTTCTGTTGAGTTTTGAGCTGAGCTGCTACTATTTCCCACTCATATCGATCGATTATATTCGAAATATTTCTTTTAAATTCATTTAAAATTTATCACACTGTGTTTTGATTTTTGCACTGCAAAGCCAAAAAAAAAACAGTTTTGTTATGATTTACAATTTTTCACAAATTTAATTCTTTAACTTACCTAAACAGTATTCGTCAGTAGGCTTTCATTTTTAATTATTTTTAAACGTTATTGTCTCAACACATCACAATAATATCATAAAAAAGTTGTTGTATGTATGTTTGTAAATCTTTTTTTCTAAATCAAATCTACATCTAATTTCACAATGTTTGACAATTAAATGGAGAAGTTATTTATAAACAATAGTTATAAAAATCTATTAAAGTATTTATATCTATATACATTATATATATATATGTATATATATATATATGTATATATACATTATATATATATGTATAAAAGTATGTATGTTGTGATAAATTTATTGTTTTTTGAAGTTTTCTTTGCAATTTCATATGTTTTTATAATTTTATCCATAAAAAAATTGAAAATTGAAATTAATACATCGTTATATTAGTTATAGTATACATACATACAAATGTACCATACGTTTGTGTATTGCATTAAAATATAATTCGTGTGCTGTAAGGAGTATATTCCTTAGTCTGGTATGTTTTGGCGTAGATATGAATTATATGTATGAACTATTAAACAGTATGTCTGTAGTATCTTTTTCATTTTACTTCTTCTCCTAAACAAATTTTAACATTTGTGTTGTTAATGCTCACACGCTTATGCCAAAAAATATTTCGCATTTTTGTTAAATAATATCTCGACTAGAAACAATTTGTAATTAAATGGCATGCAGGCGCCTTATACAAATAATTGCCATAAAAATTGTATTGAAGACGGAGAATTTTGTACGAGGAACGTGCAATAATTTACGTTACAATTATAGGGACTAAGGATTAAAGTTAATAAAAAATATATCGTATATTTGTCCAATTTTTTTTTTTTTTTTTTTTTTTTTTTGATTTTTAATGGAGAAGTAAGATAAGAAATATTTATTTAGAAGACCTTCTGTTAGCAGCCTTCTGGAAATGAAAAGAGTAATTGATTGCCATGAAGACCAAACTCCAATCTGTCGTTCAAAGTCGTTCCGGGATCCGTAACCTTGACTAAAGCTTTGTAATGGTCAACAATGTAAGTCTGTAATATCTGCGAGTGTTTCACTAAACTTAACGGCATCCCTAGTTTGTATCCATTATCCATTACCACTGTTTACATAAAGAGTTTTTCTATTCGTTGGTTTGGATTTTGGACTGCGCCCGATTTACTACGAGAATAAAAATAAAAAGTGACAAATATTCCAATATTTTTAAATATTATTCAGATGGTCGTAACTTTTGAGTATGAGGACACTATAAATTTATACAATTATGGTATCCGATATGTCAGCAATTAACATTATGCAGATATTTTTCATATTGTAAATTTTCACGAAAAAAAGAAGAAGAAATAATAGAAATATATTTTTAGCTACACAACACTATTAACGAAGATGCAGTATCACATCGTTGCATCCAAAAGACAGTGATTATCAATAAAATTTTGGTTTGGCACGTTTATGAGATCGAATAAAGAGATTAACTCGTATCCAACTCTTAATAACTGTAAGAAAATTATGTAAATTCGTTTCGGATCGAAATTACACTTTGTGTCTCAAACCTTTGAGAGCGTACTCTTCAAAATGAAGAATTTACACATAAATTTTTTGTATAGTTTTATTGCAAATTACATTAATTTTAAATTATAAAGGAAATTAAAAAATATGAAATTTATTTGGCCTTCAAAACATTTTCTTCTACGTTTGGTGGTGAAAGTACAATTAAATCTCTGAATTTTTTTAAAAACCGTAATTACATACATATGTATGTGTGTATGTATGCATGTATGTATATATATGTCCCAGTAAAACAGTTATTTGTAAATATTCATTTGATTTTTAAATGGTATCCCCCAATTTAAATTATTTGTTGTAATTTTTTTTTTTTTAAATTCAGTAGTAGTTTTATTGTTGGAACATACAAAAAATGTTGAAATTCAAAGAAAGAAAAAAAGAAAAAAGGAAAGGAAACGTACGAGAAATAAAACCACTATTTGTGCTTCTTCAAAGTTTTCAAGTGTTTAATATTTGCTGTTTATGTTGTACATCATTGATAAGCTAAGTAAACTAAATTCGAATGAGTCAGTCGCAGTGACAATGACTGACTCAAAAACTAACAGATGACCATATTTAACCCGAAAGTTCTTTAGCAATATGGCACGGTATAGTGTCACCGGTCCATGAACGGCCAACTTAACAATTTAGCCAAATTAATTATATATAGTACATACATACATAATTGGCCTTTACAATCCTACAGACAGGATTACGTCCTAGCTTCTCACACCACTTATGTTGTGTGTGTTAATTTTATACATGAGTCAATTCCGAACGACAGATTTTTGAGAAACTTTTCATGGCTATTTAATTTACTCTCAGAATTTTTGCCAGAAAACTGCTGAGAGAGAGGAAATATTTTTTTATATTTCGTTTTTGTTGTCTGACCGGGATTTTACACCGTTGCCTTTCATCTAATAATACAAAATACTACCTACTAGATATAGTGGGTAATCCAAATATTATATTTTTTTATTTTTGTACTATAAAACCAAGAAATTTTCTATCAGATATTATGATATTGGATTAGAGATCTTATAAAGTCACTTCAATTATATTGCTGAAGCAATTATAGTGGACTATATAAAATTGAAATTTTTAAATATGCATTTTAGGATGACTATGCTGACGATGAACCTTATAATAATGGAATCAATGATCTTGAAATGCAAAGTGATGCAGCACCTGGGGTGTTAACGGAACAGAAATATTTGGAAGTTGGCAACGAAAGAGCTGTGCAACAAGCAAGAGAACGTTATATTCTGGAACAAAAAAAAACAAGTAAGTTTTGATTTGACATTACCTCATTATGTGTAAGTACAACATTTGTTCATTATTATATTCCTTTGTATCTCTTCCTTATACATACATATGTATGTATGTATGAATTTGTGCATGACAAAAAATATTAACAAAAGAGAAAAATACATAATATTGACATTGACCAGGGAACAGATACACACATTTGTATATTTTAAGTATATTACTAACATTATAGCAGTGAATAACATACATATATATATATATATACATATCCATATGTATATGTACATATGATAGAATACGTAAAACTAAGACATTTCTAATATACACTGTAAACACATTCGGATAATAACTGAATGTAGATGGAATTATAATTTAATTCGTTGCAGTTTTGTGAAAAAAAAACGAAAAAATAAAAACAATATGAACAAATAACTCTAACGTTCGGCCAGTTTGAGCCACAACGAAAAAGAAAAGGCCAGTAAAATTTCTGATTACTTACTTTAGATGATCGTTAAACTGTAATCATTATTAATTTGGATAAATTACTTATGCTTGTAAGCACCGTAAGCATGCTCATACTCAATTTCAATACGAGTTTTTATTTATTGTTTATATTGTGTATGTATGTATATACACAAACATACAAATATGTAGTAGAGAATGTCTGAATTTTAAGGTCTAGCATTTCTAAATAAATATGTATGTCACTATCAAAATAATCGTAAGTACATACAGTGGCGTTGTCAAGCTGACTTAAAGAAAAAATATGCAATTACGTTGACGTTTTAAATACGGATGCCACGGTTAAAGTGGGTCATTAAAATGGATGCACTTAAATAGTCGTTAAATTTTACTTTCCTAATGAAATTTTACACATGTTGTATTTTGATTGTCTACCAACATGTCACTAAAAAAATAAGGTTCCACGACAGGTTCCACAACACTTCGAAATAGTAACTATTAAATTGAATTGATATTAGAAATCCTCTTATACGATTTATTGCTTATAATGGCTGGACATTTGTCGAAATTTTTTTTACAACAGATCTTATTCGATTATCATGCATGCGAATAGTTACATTATTTGACTGTTGCTCTTTCTGAGCTTGATGCAAAAATCATGATTGTGAGTTGTATGCTATTATAGCATTAGAACCATAATCGTTATTATAAAAAAATATACTTTCTCTTCTGACTGCAAACTGTATTATTGAAGCTAAAATTATTCATACAAGAAAGTTTAATGTTACTCACTTGCTTAATATGCCTTTACAAGTCTTTAGTCAGAATTACAACGTAACATCTTACATCATCCCTGTTGTATCTGTTAATATTATCCATGCGTAGCGGGATCTACAGTTTAACATCGATCCTGAACGATAGATTTGTGAAATTTTAGGTGGAAATTATTTATTCTCAGAGTTTTTGCTGGACGACTGGTACGAAAAGGCCACCGAAAGAAATTTTTTTTAAATTTCAATACGTCAAACCTGAGTTCTGAACTAAAACGCACTTATCTAGTAAATCAGTATACTATTTATTATATTATTGAAATTAAATTAAAACCTAAGATCTGTTTTTATTATAAAATATGATATTTTTCTTTAGGGCTACGAATCCAGAATTCCAAGGCAAGAAAATAAAACTTGAACCGAAAAGAAATTGTTCTGACATCAAATACACCAGCTTACTACTTATCACTGCGCCAATAAACTTTCATAGATCAATTAGAGCGTTTTTCAATATTTGCTTCTCGGTAATGTGGTATTTAAATATAATTTAATTTATAATTTTTTTTTATATATGAAAACATAAATGTTTGGATGAGGTAACACTTTTTTCATATTACAAAGTATTACGCAAAGCCACCTATCAAGTCCATTTATTAAACAGTTTTAAATAACTTTAAGAATTAATATTTGTTTCGTAAATTTTTCCTCAAGACTGCTTACTCCGTTCGAAATACAATCGAGTACGAATTTTAACTCCGTATTTAGCGAGTTAAGCTTTACACATACTTTTTCCGCTTTCCTCCAAAGTGTAAAAAGTTTTAGTATTTACCAATATCCATCAAACTGAATATTTTCCACATTTAACTTGTGAGGTACACAAGCGTAGTTTATCAAATGGCCATCGAATATGTAGCTGTCGATCAGCAATCGTTTATAACAAGAGAATAAAGTCATAAAACGTCAGTTAGCACGTATTACAAACATTTGCATAAACAAATAGCAATTTTTTATTCCAAAGAAACCAACCAATATATCAGTGTAATCAACTATATAATCTATGATCTTCCTCAATCATCTTTATATACCAACTACCCATTGGGTAGACTCTTACTAATAAAAATAGGAGAAAGTCGTTTTTTCAGTTATTTCTTGTAGATGTAATTTAACAATACCAGAGCTTTTAAACAATATCTTCCCTAATTTAAAATGCAATTTAAACTTTATTTTTGGCAACAATGCTTCATTTTGCAAAATATTATTATTCGCATACAAATATATTAATCGCATAGAACTCGACGCAATGGAAAAACAGTGGATTGTTTAAAGGTCTGCTTAACCAAATGTGCACAACGTCATCATTCAAGAATAACTGTATCAATCGATTATCAGATAGCGAATGAACATTTATTTGGTTTGCAGAAGCGTTAATTAATATGCTCCTGCACGATCCAAGTACCTAAAATGGCAACTAACATGTTGAATCTAGTACATAATCAGCCAGACAAACTTAAAACTGGTCTCACAAGTTGTGATGTTCGTTGACGTGGCTTAAATTTTGCATTTGGTATGCTCCAAAATTTTTCCCATCATTTCAATTACATGACAACATTGTAGATCCAAAGAATAAATTTGATTGTGAATATGAAAAAGTTTCTTTTAACGACAAATCATACGTTTAAATTATGATTCAATAAATTAAGAAACAGTAACTGATATAGTACTCACTGTTTTTGCTATAAGCAGTATCTGTAATATGAACTTAACAATAAATTTTTACACCAGACATGCTAGCCGACAGCCATATAGGTATTTTGGATCATTATATCCAAATATATATATATATATATATACATACATACATACATATATATATTGACTGAATTCTTTAATGTGAAAATTGCTACAATAGCAAGATTTATATTAAAGCCGAGTTGGTTTCCTTTAGGGAATGTTCGATACCAGGGTTGGGCATTAATTTTAGTACTGCAATTAGAACTAAACGCTGGCCTAAGTGGAACCTAGCCTATCCTAAATATACATATCTGCATATATACAGAAATATATGTGCTTATAAGTAAAAACCTTTACGAAGAGAATTTATTTAATGGAATTTCATTTATTACAGGATCTCCACATGAATTGGCAACAGAACATTGGCATCGTATGATTCAAGCTACCAAATGCCGCAAACCTATGCCACGTGTTATACCAGTTTCAAATAACACGTCTAAACGTTATGAACCATATGCAACGATCTTGCATCGATGTGGCGATGATACTGGTTGTTGTGGATCTACAGCCAGTGTATGTACAGTTAAAAAATACGAAACTGTTATGGTATACGTTTTCGTAAGTATTCGAATATATTGCACACGGCACACGCTGTCCTTTATTAAAATTTTATTAGCCTTGGTAACAGAATTTTACATTTAAAATTATCTAACGTTTCTACTTATCAGTTAATGTTGATGTTAATGTTAGTGTGAGATTCAATTATATCTTGATATACATATATATGTATGTACATATAAATGTACATATACATACATATACATGCAGTGGGAGGCAAAAGTCTATTTAAATATTTTAACAATTTTATAAGTTTTAAACAGTAATATGTAAAAACAATCGATGTTTTTGTTACCTTAAGAAAAATGAGAGAAAGTTTCTAGTGACGCCAGTTTTTTTTTTTTTTTTTTTTGGGCACCGCAACGGTGTAGGTAACCACAGTAAATTTAAAATACAAATACCAAAATACATATTAAAATGTTATATCCATTATTTACTAGGATATCATTTAAGGTCAAGAACTCCATTTAACCCATTTGTCGTTGAATGCACCGAATTTTTCTTATGTTTTCAATTGATACTTGCAGTGCGATTTGAGGTTTAACGACTACGTGTCCGTTCTGCCATGATCTTCTAAAGAGCATTAACCCTGTGGGGACTTTGAGATATTTATTGCTGGAGGCCATCATATTGAAGCCATTCTCCGACAGATTTAACACATGTATTATATATCTGTATATACGGAAAGATTGTTGAGACCTTGGATATCTGATGAAACACTTTTCTCTCCTTAATCATTCGACTTTCCATTTCTGGCGCATGTACAGTGCAGTGTGTATAATTCAGTGCGACAAAAAAATATCGGCTAAATGCTCGTTTCATTCAGTGATCAATATTCAATGTCGTTATTATGCCAAATGATCCCATCCTTGAGCTCTTAAATTGTGTTTGGCTTATTAACATACAATTTTTCTTTTAAATACCCCAAAGAAAGAAGTTCCACGGTGTCGAAACAAATGATCGTGGCGGCCAATTAGCGGCTTCATCGTTTAAGATTTTCGGCGTATTGACTACTCTTGACAAAGTCATTAGACTTCACCACTTGAGTCAATTGAACCTTGTAAACCTGTAAATTCAAATTTTTATCCAAAAGTTACATTTTAGTAATGTTCGTGAGATGTTTATTTGTTGTTCACTCTCGCCAACAATAGTAATGTTTTCCACAGAATGAACTGAGCGAGCATGCACAGTTGTTTTTATATTTCATACAGACAACCGGGCCTGAACTTTGCGCATAATTCTCCCGAATGTGACCACATTTGGTAGAACAAAGAAAAAAAAATCACCAAGTGCACAAAATTCATTTTGATTTGAACGTTCATTTTCGAAAAGGCTTTAACAATTTTCATGGGCTGCTCAATTGTGTACTTTCTTATGGTAGAATTTGACAAATACTGAAACTAAGAAATATCAAATTAAGTTGGACGTTCAGGTGTGACTCACAATTAACATCGTGCTCTAGGGTTGGACCACCCATTATTTCATAATATTAAATACAATTCTGTTATTTACCAGCATATTTTTTATTCCTCCAAAATTTCAAAAGTAGTACTAAGAAAGGAAATTTAATTAAACTAATTGCATGTGCGCAGATGTGTACTCACATACATACATATGTATGTATATCCATCTATATTAAAGTACATGACGTTATTGGAGAAATAATTTTTAGCTCTTGACAAGAATTTGATAAGTATATATCAGTGTCCCTTACTTCAATATGAATATACATATACATGTACATATGTATATACATACTATACATATGTATGTACATATGAATATAAAATAGTGTAAAAATATGGTCATAATGCGTTTACATTTTGCAATAAACGATAATGAATTAGTTTGGCCATGATAACTAAAAGGCTCTTTGCTTTAAAGTAAACTTCTCCTATATAAATTTGTACGTGAGTGTCGTGATTCATTAATAGGAAGAATTTTAATTTTTTTTACACATTCCTGCACACATTCAATAAAGTCAGAGACAAGAAATAAAAAATATTCAAATTTATAATATGAATGTGTTTCCACTAGAATACCAAGAGAAAGACCGGCGTAATAAAGACTTATTTTACACGCCCAAGCTTATTAAGTCATAACTTACCTACCACCGAAGCTGTCAAGACTACTTAATGTGGACTTACTTGACTACAAATGACTCGAGGTCGGTCACACCACTAAAGTTAAAACCTAATTGAAGACCAAAAACTAAAATAAAAATAAAATTCTGGTCTCAAGAATTCTGTAGGACAGACAATGAATTATAAATGCAGAAGTTTTTCATTTTGTGTGTTCGTCTGTTTACGAGTTTGCAGGTATACTACGCAGACATACATTCACATACGCATGTATACGCCTCATATTTAGTAACATCCAGACAAACACGCCATTGAAGTGGGTGTGTTCGGTAGCTTATGGTCTTTTAAAAGCCATAATCCGTTTAACTCAGAACGCTGAATGTGAAACACGACCATAAATAATTTTAAACTTAAACACTCACATGAGGCATCAACCTACCGAATCGCCAAAGTGGGTATGAGAGCAATACAGCATTGAAACCCCGACAAATGTTTCTGCTGAAACAAATTGGCAGTCGCTGTTCTGTACCTTATGTTAAGATGGATTCACACTTAACGAAGAGGGGAATTGTGAATGCGTTAATATTATTTTCTGAAAACAAACAAATTAAATTTTTTATTTATCTTACTTTTTCTTTTTTTATCATTTCCCTGGAATTTTAAGCACCACGGATACCTTACGCTAAATGAGAGAAATAATTTTCGATATACATACATACATACATGAATTTATTTCTTATAAGATATGTTAACATTTGATGTTTTTTTTTTAATTTTGTTTTTCTTTTTAATACATTTTAGTCATACGATTTTAATTATCGAAAAGAGATTGAGGCACTGCCAATGCAAAATCATACAGAATGTCATTGTGTCAATCGTGGCAGTTTGCAGCTTGACTCCATACCACGTGATAAGAGGTCTGGTAGCAGGTATTTTAATCAATTCCAACAAAGGCAGAGGAAACAGAAGCCAGAATTACAATCACAATTGCATGCACAGTACCAAGAACATCAACAGCCGCAATTACAAAATACGCAGACTTGCAATTGCCCCAAGCACTTTAACGTTTTCGAAGAGGATATAGAGCGTCACGCCCACTTGCCCACACCTCATAGTATCTTTTTTAGGAAATGTCGATGCGATTGTGTTATCAGTAACCAGAACTGTTTACGTTTCAAAAATGGCGAAGAAGGCTTCTCCTTGGAAGATCGCAAGTAAGTTTCCCTTTTACATTTATGTTATTCAAAAACTAGGGTAGTCTGCTAGACTATTAGGGTGAAGGACCAGAGACTCCGGTCTGTAATTCTACACCGAGCATAAGGTCAAATTTAATCAGCTCGTATGTGATTAAATATAATTTGCAATTGTATTGCAATTATTAAATAAATAAAAATCTTTCATTAAATCGATGATCATTTATAGCAAGAATTTTTATCCTTTTGTTTTATTGCCGATAATAACAATCTTACAGTGATTTTGACTTGCAAAAGTGACAAAATTGCTTAAGTTTTATTATCTGTATAGAGAGATGTGATCCAAACTTGACATTATATATCGTAGAAATGGATTACATATATGCCAAGTTTCAAACCGATGAACACGGTGCGACAATGAAAATACGTTCGACTAACGACTTTATGTAAGTTGTAAATTATTTTAACATTTTCGGATTGATTTTAAAAAACTTTGCTTTTTTTTTTTGGAGAGGGAAATAACTTTAAATTTTGGTAATTTAATCGATGAATGCGGTTAAGGTTCCCATTAAGTGATAGTTTCAATTGGAAAAGGAAAAACTCAAATATTAGCGGATAGAACAACTGTTAGTCACTCAAATGCGATACTAGTGATTTTTCTGTTCAAGAATGAAGATTTAGCATACATATTCAATTAAATTTACAATTTACACTAGGTGGTTGGTTTAATAAATTGGTCACGGTTGTAGGACGAGTAGTGAATGAGAACATTTATTAACCAAAATTGTATTAAACTTGACTCCGATTGCACTTACAAAAAAAAAAATTTTTAATTACCAAAAAGTTAAATCTTTCCTTATGAATTTGATGTGATTATAGCCGTGGTACAATTTACTTACTAAGAGTGAATTATCGTTTCGGTTGCAATATACCCTTGCTTGGGTTAAGTCTTCAAAGTATTTAAATTTTTTGGCAAACATAAACTGTGATTATTTTGTTCGTTTTCTTCTATATAACGTTTATGTGATTATCTATATATTCATATGTATATGTACGTAGTGCAACAAATATAAACATATCGTTTGTTTTCCATTTTTTAGGTGCATCTTGGAGCAAAATTGCAAACCACCAGTTTGTTCATATGGTGACTATAATTTACGTATCGGACGATGCCCTAATTATAAATTGCATCTTCTACAAATGTCTTGAATTTTATCAATAATTATAAATATAAAGAATTAGAAATAGTCATTAATATTACTTGAGGTATAAGAACACATTCATAAATTCTTAAATAAAAAAAACTTGCCATAAGTAATCGCCACTGTATTCGATATTCGATTATGGAAATAATTTTAAAATAACTTCCTAATATAAGTTATATATGAAAAGATATGAAATAAAATTATTAGATTTCAGTATTGAACAATAATTCCCAATAAAATATAAATACATGAATATATTTATATTATAATTACACAGTTTCAATATACATATATATCATATATCTATGTACATTACATCGATATATACATATATGTATATACTCCTTCCCATCACAACTTTATTGCCCATCTTCCATTCTCGAGGTCAAAGGGATGTTATCTAGCTTTGCCATTAAAGCTCTTACTCAATGATTTATTTTGATTTTTTTAACTCAAAAACAAATTACAGTTGATGGCTTTTCTAATAAAATTGCTTGCTACACTCGTATAAAACTCAATTTAATAATTACAATAAATTAATGAAAAATAATCTTAAAGCTCAAAAAAATATTCACTTTTGCTCATGAATAATTCACTAATAAGATGGATGCTAAAATGAAATTGCCTCATTGAGTTATCATTTAACCCATTTGCTATGTAATATGTAATAAATTTATAAGAATTGTGACTTTGCTGTGCAAGAATTTACTTTTTATTTTGTAATCTTGGTATTAGACAAGTTCATAAAGTTTGAGGTTAACTATGAACTGACCTCGATGACAGAAGAAGGGCATTCATTACTTTATTTTAAATATTTATTGTTTATTTTTTGTTTTTGTTTTTCTTTATTGATTATATGATACGATATGAGATATTATATAACTTAACGAAAAGAGAAGTAAACTTCCTAATTAATTTTTTACTTAATATAATATATACTTACACGAGTATATACATACATACATACATTAGGTATATCATTAGTTTATAATGCTATTTTTATATTTGTTGTTTTTTTTTACCTTTTCATTTTGTATAATAAATACTAGTCAAATGACGACAAGATAATAACGTTGTTGTAATTATTTCAAAGAGATTTAAATTTGATGTAACGTTGTCCAATAAAGATCTTAAAAAATAAAAAATAAATCATAAACACCGATATTTATCATAGGCATTCTAGTCAAGTTCATTTTATTCATTTCATAATACAGAATTTATTGCTCCGTGTTAAATGTTATCAACAAAAAATTGCCATAGACTAAGATTGCGACACTATTATGTGAGAAGTTTTAGTTTTTGAAAAACTTTAAACATTTACATTGAAAATCAAAACAATCATCAAAACAAAGCATAATCCAAACACTTATGCTGTACTAAGTAATAGTGAAATACTAATAAAATCTATAGTTAAACACATATTTTCACAAATGGAAATATTCAACATGTATGGTTGTCGGCTAATATAGTTTACAGTTAAATTTGAATACTTTGCTTACTCCTAGTTGGATTGACTGCGATAAGTCATCTGTATATGCATAGATTGGATTTTGCTATCTTACTATGTGTATTCGGCAGCCTGTCTGATGGCCTAGATTGCGATCACATCATCAGACTAGTCTGATGTCTGATGACGAACCATTTACTCATCGAATATAAATTGATTAGTGAAACGTTAGTACAGAGCCTACTCCTTATAAGATCGATAGAAAAACGTTGAGAGAAATACATAAGAATAAGACATTATATAAGAGAGAAAGTAAGGAAATATATTATGAACAAATTTTAAAGAAAATGTAAAAGGAAAAATGTACGATAATGATTGTTGGATTAGCTGCTTAAGCTTAATAAGAGTGCAGTTCCGCGTTTTATCCAGTAATCGGCTTTTTCGTTACCTGATTTCAGGTCAACTGCTATAACAAAAGACCCCGATCTTTGTGGGTAATAGTAGGTAGGGCAAGGATAAATTCCTTTGGTTTTCTTTTTAAGTTGTTCAACCGGTTTAAAATGTATTACAGGCATTGGGGATACCAATTCCATAGGAAGTGGTTCACATAGGCATTGACTTTTGCGTAACCAGCCAGCGCCTTCCAAAAACATTCCACGTACATATACACCACCCCCTTCACGAATAATACGAGCAGCGGCTGAATCCTCTTCTACGAATACATAGAAATCCCAGCTCAATTCATCGATTGGAGTGCGGGTAGCTCTAGCGGAGGTTTGAAGAACAGCGGTAAGGAAGCCAGTTGGAAAGGTGAATGACGCTAACCAAAATAATGTTGGAGGCCTCAAAGTTTTAGACCATAAATAAAAATGTTCAATTCTAAAGATTAAATCTCGAGACCAAGAAGCAAGAGGTTTTTCTGATTGATATGCTGCAAATTTAAAATAAAATCGATATTATATAACCCATATGCATGTAAATTAAAGCTAACATTTTAACCAAAACGCTGGAACACGTCCCTCATAAACAGCTACATAGATCTCTTCCAAATCGGTGCTCATTACCACCAATCCTCGAATACCTTTTTGTAGGTCTCTTAAATGTACCTTCATAGTCCTTAAAAGAATATTATATCGTTCCATTTCCTGCAACAGAACAACATCCAAAGGACTGCGGTTCAAACCAAGCAGCTTAGCTGTCTGCTCATAGTTCAATTCCTCAGGTGTACTTTGAGATATATCCTGCACCAAACGCAAAACCTTGCTCTCTTTGCTTTCTCCTTCTGCCGCCGATGTCTGTACCTGCATTGATATTAGTGTTTCAAAAAGTAGACGAGTTTCGCCTATAAGCGAAGCAATATCTGCATTAGAATGTTGACCAAACGCTTCCGGCTTATCAAAACTGGGAAATTGTTGTATGTGATCTTGGTAGGACTGCAAATCACCGTCCAGTGGTACGAAATAGTTCGCTAAAGAAGACAATCTAAGAAAAATGATACAATGAATCCACAAATGCGAATACTGAAAAGTAACAGGCACCAGTACGAAATCACCTGAATTTTGGCGTTTTATAAGTTTCATTGCAATAAAACTGATTTATGTATGTTGTGAGCAATCTGCGATCCCAATCATCAGTAACGTGGCCGCCATAATTAACTCCTGCAATTAAGTACTTGAGAGCAGCCCAAGGAGTTTCCTCATACTCGTTAAGATATAAAAGCAATAAAATCTCGGAAATTTCGAAATCGGAATCATTAAAGCTATACACCACATTCCAGCCTAACTGCAAGAACTTTTTACGCTCCAAGAGAATTGTATGAAAGAAGCACAAGGCAAATAAAAGTTTTTTATATTTTCCGGGGTCATTGGCTAAAGTAAAGTTAGCCTCATTGACATTACTGTATAATCGTTTCATATTTGCCTTTATGCCCCTGGGTGGTTCAGTTGTCATTTTAATGGCAATCTGCAATATGGAAATAGGAAAATCTGGATGTGGACTCGAGCTTAGCCACAATCGAAATCGTTTGTGTATTTTCATTGACTGCATAGTAGCAATTATCTTATCTAAAGTGGGCATCCAACTAAGCGACAGATGGCAGTTCGCAAGAAAAACCCAGTTACCTTCACGAACCCCATCCATGATCATTTTTGTGGCTACCGGAGCTTGACCCTGTCCCAAACTGAGTGAGAAAATGTGCGAAGACATCTTCAATTGTTCAGCTAAAGTTAGAAGAGATTGAGTTGGATCAACTCCCGGTGACAAAACAAAAATAAGGGGTGTTTGAGATATCGATTCTTCGAAGGCGACTTTAAGATCCAATACGGGAGGTTCTACGAAACGTGGCCCCAATGAATTTATTATGAATTGTGTTAGACAAAATTGTACACGATCAGCTCGTAAACACCTCACTACACAAATCTTTTGAAAGTCCGAGAGTTTATCATTCCATTCACCGACAAGATCTTCCACTTCTGGTGTTGTAGTTGCATACCAAACTAAAAAACAAAATTTTACAAAGTTCAGAAGCTCTACAATCTTTTAAAATCCTACCCTGCCAAGCCTTTGCATTTTGTTCAAATGAATCGACAATGCCATGAAAGCCAGCGACTTTATCTAATTCAGTGATGTTATCCCACGATTGTTCGCTTATCCAATCTGTTTGAAAAATAATTAAATTGAAGACTTATTATTTATCCACTTGTCTAACCAAACACATGTACGACTTACGTGGAGCGGGATTTGGAGGTTGTCCCTGTTTGTCTAGTACAATGCCGCCTTTCAGTATAAAATCATATTCGTCTACGACTAATTTTCCACAATTTGCCAAAATCTGAGCTGTCATGTGTATGGAAAACAAAAGCTTATGCTTTTCAAACAATCCGCGACAGGTATTCTTGTACACGGCATATGTATGGTAATCGTTTATATTTGTTATACGCTCACCGACATTAATGTGCTTAGGGCTTCTTTCAATGGACTGCGTGAAAAGGAAGATATAAGAAGCCAAAGAGAATACATACATGGGATCGATTTTGAACATATCCATTAAAACGAAAAACAGAATCGATGCTCTTTCTGCTGCAGGCTGATATTCTTGTCGAGCTGTGTCTATTTCGATCTCTGTAACTTCAGCCGTACTTAAAGATTCTTTTACCAGCGTAGAGGTTTGCCTTGACTTTTGCAAGGTGGCGAATAACTCATCGTCCTCTAAAAGGGAACCTCTGCTTTCGTTTAATAATCTTAGGATTTCATTGTCTAAATCAATAAGTGTCCTTCGGTTCCGAGCTATTGTCATAACCAACTCGTCTTTTTGTTCTTCCAATACGGGCTTCTCTTTCCGTACAATTATTCCCAGTAGTTGTGCCTGAAGGCCGTCTTGCTTCAAAGCAAAATTAACAATAGTTGTCTTTGAAGAAATTTCTGGTGGATAATGCGGATTTGCAATTTTCGTGGAGATGTATAAGCGAAAATTATCATCAAAAGAAATAAATTTATCGTTGAATTTTATATACTTGACGCCACTCTGAATAGTGTAACTTTTTCGGAGAATGGGGTTGATGGCTTGATCTATGTGTTCCCCAACGTTTTGTAATAGGACTGGATTGCCATTCCGAAGCGCTATTTCGAGTGTTTTTAAATAGTCCAACTGGCCAAAGTCAATAACTTTAAGATCATTTTTGCTTTCATTATTTTTAATCCAAGTATTGGCTTGCATTTGCGGATCAATTATCAAAGGCCAACGACTGCCTTTTGTTATGATCACGCCATTTTCTGTACTAAAATCATCTGCAGGAAGACCTTGAATATTCCATTCCCTAACAGTTACAGGGTCAGAGAGAAAAGAAGTTATCTTAAGTTCATCTGTTGCTGGTATTTGTTTATCCTTTATTAACAGAAACCATTTATTCAGCAGAATTTCTCGATATTTTGTATCAAACGGTCCCAAGTAGGATATAAAGGCGGTAGAAATCAAACAATCTCCGGGCAACTTTTCAAATTGAGTATCTAAGTTAGCCACAGTCTCAATCCAACGCTCTCTTTCTCCAGACAATGATTCAACCAATATAATGGCTCTTTCCAATTGCTTTCGCAATTTCTCTTCTTTTAATCGCAACTCGTTTAAAAGCTCTGTTTTCTCATTTAACTGACGATAGAGCTCAGCAAGCTGTGCGTTAAGCTCTTCAAGTTTAGCTCTTGCAGCCGCTAATAATGCTTGTTTTTCTGCCAGGGTTCTCATAGCGTTATCTAACTTTTCCTGTTTTGGTGCGACAATTCGATATACTTTGGCGTAATTTTCAATGGCCATAATCCATTGCATCAACGACTTGCAGGCTACTGAAACTATAGCAACCTTGTCCGGTTCTAGTTCCGGATTTTTTGTATAAATACCAATTTTTTTCAAAGTTTTATCTGAAACATTGTCCCTGTCAAAATTTTTCAAATCATTCAAAAACGTTGCTTCTCCCAATACCTTTTTCGCATTTTCCCATGTTGGCTCTTTACCCAGCAGAATCAACACAGCCTCCATAACTTTTTCAATTTTCATTGGAGGTCTGCCGTAGGACTTAACTTCGGCGACATCTTTCTTATTTAATGCATCCAATGCCTTAACAGCAGCATCTATCATTGGCAGTACTACATCCAAATCAGCTTTGGCAGCAGCTGCCAGCTCTAAGCAAACGGTCTCTTCCTGCCTTATTATAACAGCTTCTTTGTCCACCTTTTCCTTCTGTTCGGTGGCTTCGGCTTTTTGAGTTTCAATAATTGCAATGAATTGTTCGCACTCCACCGTTAGAACTTTCACTTGTTCCGAACTGATTTTCAGTTCCTCGGACATAATGGAAACTTTTTCCTGTGTTTCAGCAATTTTCGAAAGGCCACTTCGTAGTTTATTTGCACTCGATGATATTTCGAATCGTTTCAGCTCCAAAAGACTTTTAAAACCGCTTACAAGTTGCAAATAGTTCAACGATGTTACATAATTGTGCCGCTTCACTTCCAGCAGCATAATATTTGAAATTTCCATAACATTCGAGTGCATGATCGAAAAGGAATAGGCTACATCCCTCTGTAAGGTACTTTCGGTCGTCATTACTAAACTGTCTCTGTGCTTTTCATCTTCCTTACCAGGCACAGGGACGTTGATTTTAAATCCAGAAAGAAATGCATTTGCAACTTCTAGTAAAGCTTCTTGTGACCAGGGCCTGAACCAATTGGGCGTCGTGTTGTTAATAAGAGCTGGATACTGACGTATATATGATCGAAAAGTATCTCCAATAGGGCTCATTGCCAGACCAATATGCATATTATCCCTTACGTTCTTCATAAAGAAGTTGTATAAGGCTTCGGTGGTGAGCTGTACACCGGCCTTTTTTGCAGGTCTTTCCAGCTCGTTCTTCAATTCCTCGAATTCATCAGACTTAAAGAGATTAATTTCAGCTGTACTCAACATATTGTTTATTATCTCCAGAAATGTGTCCTCCACGACTTGCTCACCGCTGAATATGAAAACGGTGGCTCTTTGTTTAATGCCCGTTAATTTGTATAAAATTTTCAAATCCTCTTTGAATTCCTGTGTTTTATACTTCTTCGTCACTTCTATTTGAAATACCTCCATTTCTAAAATATATGATGCCAACTTAACCAGAACTTGGCGACCTGAACCACCAATACCTATATTTAACATATGGCCACGAGGCTGAGAAATAACTCTGACGATTCGTGCAACGTGTTCTATAGCCTCTTTGAAAAAAACTAAATTCATTCGCGCCATACCTGAGTTGTCGTTGTATTCTGTCAATTGATTGTTTATATAAATTCTCAATTTATCGAATGGCATATCCTCGTAGAAGCCTTGCATAGACAAGAATTCACCGAATATGGGCACCACCTTATTGGGACATAGACTATGGAACGTGACTTCCATATGTTTACCCAACACATCATTTATTTCATTAAGAAACCAGCTCTGATCGTTATCATCCACCAGACGGTCGGAAAAAACCCGAAAACATTCGTGAATCCAGAGCCTGAGAAACTGTGCCTTTTTCACCTGTAATTCAGATGTGCTACGCAGTAAACCTTGGAATACTTTCGATATATCCCTAAGATTAAATAGATAGTGAGATTTATTTGGGGTTGGCAGCATTTTATCGACCACATCATTGTAAATATGTATGGAAGCGTCAGTAATGGAGTGCCATAATTCACGAACTTCGTTGGCGAAAGGTTGTAACTTTTGCTTAATCATTGTACCGAAAATTCGCATAATAACCGCCTCTGATGGAAAAGTCAAATTAAGTAGAAAAAATCGGCTCATGGTTCGAGAAGAGATAACCTGCCTTCCTCCACCTGGAGGTCCCATTGCAGCCATAAGAAGTGTATTTAAAACATATATTTTCTGCTGGTTTCTTCTGTTAAACCAATACTTATAATCGATCCATTGCCTTATCAACTCCAGAGGTGGCTGCGAACCATAAACATCCTTGGCCGGCATATTAAAATCATCCATAAAGCATATCATCTTCTTCCCACCAACCGGAACATAATGAGTTTTTGTTCTTTTTTCTGTGCGACTTTCAATTGACTCTTGTAAACCAGCAGCAGTAGTCTGAGTAAAAAAAAAAATAATAATTCGATAATTTCACCTAACCCATGTTATTTAAACAGTGTATATCACGCCAAGGTAACAAATAAACTCATATTGAACCTGCATTCGATCCTTCGTCAATCTGTCCATTTACAATTAATTTTTTGATTCAAAATTTCATTGACGTTCGAGTTAAACGTATAACCCATATGAATGTAAATAACCAAGCACCTATATTCGGTAGCCAATGTGATAGTACAGTAGTAGTAGCGTTTGCAAGTGTGAACATAAGTGTGCTTAGACGACAATGTTAAGCTCACTATTTCGCTAACACTTGATTGTGATTCATAATTTTTCTAGGTGAACTTTCGTCATCATTTCGTCTAAATATCATATAATTAAACAATTGTCGATTAGTATTAGCAAGTTTTTTTCTTTTAAAATGTTTAGAATTTTTAGAAAATGTGTTAAGAAGTGAGATCAGTTCAGATAATCTAGCGATGGATAACGTGGAATAAAGAATGAAACAACATTATTCATTCTCAAAATGTTATGCGACGAAACAGGTTGTTTCAATCAATTAGCGAAACAGGGATTGTCTATTTAAATTCTATTGTTCTATTCATATTTCTTAGGAGCAGTGACTTGTGTACAGTTAGCTTTGAAAAATGTCTGATAAGTACCTGGGCTGATATATTTATTGAGAGAGTCGAAAATTTTGTCTTATCACAGGATTCCATCACACTAACAGCCGTAGATGTTTTGCCTGTTCCCACATTACCCACAAGAAGTACTGGATGATTATCTTGTAAGAGTTTGGCGACCAAGTACTCATATCTTATTGTATCCACGGTTGGGACGATTATTTTATAGAATGGTTCTCTGAAAAAATGCTCTTCTAAAGATCCGTATACTTTTATTTAAACAAAAGACTTACTCTTCATCGTATTTCCATGTATCAGACAACTTGGTATCCCAAGGCATAAAACATTTTTGATTAGGGTCTACGTAGTAATCGTAGACCGTATCTTTAATGGGGAAACTACTATCGAGTTCTCGTATGAAATTATCGATTTTGTTCCGACCAGGCTCGTCCACAGTAGCACAAACTGACCAAACCAAACAGAACATAAACCACAATTTCGTCATATTTTCCAACATTTCTTCGTTACCGACAACGATACCGTTTTGTTTGGTAGCAAAGCCTTCCAATAAATTACACATTGAAATGACAGTATTTAGTTCGTTAGTCTGGACAATTTCTTTACATTTAGCGTGCTTGAAGTTTAACACTTTGTCAAGGTACTCATTGAAATATTCTGTTACCAGATTAACATATTCAGCTGGCTTTTGTTTCGCTAACCAAGATTTTATATACGGTTGCCAACCCCAATCCCTGTAATCGTTGTAAACCATTCCGCAACGAGAGACAGTCGCCGGAGAAGCAACAGCCAGGTCAGCCACTTCGAAAAGCAGAGAAACTTGAGCAGGCATTGTAATACGTTCGCTATTGACCAGCGTTAAGAGTTTATTATCATCCATAACAGAATTCATATTTTCAATCCAGACTGCGTCGACAGGACCATCGAATAACAGCCATTTCTGAGTGGGATCTTCATCGGCACAAATGAGGCGCATTATAGAACTGAGAACACCGTCCAACCATTCGCCAGTAGCCAAATTGTATTCTCCATATAGTTCAGCTAAATTCAATGCTTTCGGGTTAACTGGATGCACTACAACAGCAGGCCATCCAGGTTTTTTATTGTTATTCATGCGCACGAAGGCTCCCTGTAAACATTTCCATGTAATTGATTTGGCGGTGTTTGTGTCTCCAATGATCATCGAAGAGTGACGTGAGTTTTTCGTTTCATGTAATTCGATAACTTTCTTAATTGCAATTGGTATCAATTGTAGTCCATAGGACTTTAATTCATCTTCTATAGCAGTCTTAAAGTCACTGTAATCTATTAATGGAATACTAACGCCAGGAAATATATCGGACATTATACCGATAAACAAAGGTAAGTCATTAGCAGTTAGTCGTGCCACGTTCATGTCGTGCATGGCTAGATAAACAACTTCTTCCTCTGAGGCGTTCGAGAGCTGCCTTCTCTTTCGTCCAGCATATCGTAGCAGGGCAACCATGGAGCGTAGACCAAAATCGTAGTGAAACTGCTTCGACAACTGCTGCTTAGCTAGTTCATACAGTGTAAAAACTTTACGGGCTAAACTTCTTGTATTCATAAAGCCATCTGAAAATAAAGTGTTTTCAGCTATAATAACATTGTCAGGCACCATCATTGAAATTGGGCGAAACATTGACTTTAGATTATCAGGCAGTTCCGTGCGACCAGCATAACCTGGATTCATGGTAATGAACAAACCGACTGTTGGTATTAATTTAATAACTTGACCTTCGAATAAGAATTCGGTTTGCTTAGCCGTTAAAGCTGATATAATTGACAGAATCTGTTGGGCCACCACAGAAAGTACTTCAATGTTTATGCGATTAAATTCATCGAAACAACCCCATGATCCGGTTTGAGCCAGACCAGAAAAAATTTTGCCAATGCTCTTGAAGTCTAAGCCTTCCGAACAGTTCGTGACAATAACCCACATTCCCAATGCCTTGCCTAGGTCTTTCACCGTCTCTGTTTTTCCCGTACCAGCAGGACCTTTAGGACTTCCGCCTCTATATAAATGCAAAGCCGTCGTTAACGTAATGTAACAACGGTCTGTTAAGGGTGTTATGACAAGTCTGCCGGAATTACCGATGTATTCGTAGCCATACCGGTGCTCGGTATTAGTTTGTCTAATCAAGCACGTCTCTGAGTCCCGTTGCCAATAGAATCTTAGCTGCGAGAACCATTCGAAATGTCCGACATCTTTGCAATTATTTTTATACATTCGGTCGATTACATCTCGGCCATGGATCTCAACGGTTATGAGTGTATTTACCTTCAAACGCATGATTTTCGAAAGATCTTTCCTGCTCATTTCAGACAGTTTTCCTAAAACTTTGCTTTGCTTGCTTTTCAATTTGCGCAACGGCTTCTTTTGGTTAACCGTTTTACAATGAATTAAACTTCTGGTACATTCTGTCGTCCAATGAATCAGACATGACGTGTTTACCAACTGGCCTGGCCACATTGAAAGCCATTTCTCACGGTTACCTGAAAGCTTTTTTAAAGATGCTCGCGTTAATTTCAATTGATCACGTAGTACAGCGAACATGTATTCCTCAATAACTTTAAGCCATTTCTCCGATGGCCCATCTATATAGATAACGCTTAAGAACTCTACATATTCGCCATCGTCTGCATACATTCCCATAGCTTGCCATCGATTGAGAGTTTTACCCACTCTTTTGAGTTCAAGTTTTACCAGATTGTCAAATAATTTCTTTAAATGCACCTGTACTAAATCGGGTCTTTTGTTATTTCCCAATATTTCTAGTAGATCATCATTCGATATAAAATAAAAGCGTGGAAATTGCTGTCTCTTGGTTTCCAAATAAATCTCAAGAGCTCGCTGAATGGTTTCCAGACGTTCATCTATTTTATGAAAACGATTAAGTAAAAACGGCGGTCTCTTTAAATGCGTTGCACGTAATGCCGTTTTTGCTGCGAACATTTTTTCACTTATAGCCTTAAACTCCTCGGTTATAATGTTAAAACGTCGAGCTTCATTGGGCAACTGTTTGCGTATATCTTCACCAGAGAAGATATTTTCCAAATACAACCATTGTCTTTGAACGGTTAAGGCCATTTCGAGAGTTTCCGAGATATAGGATAATGTTTTTTCCCAGTAATCAACAACGACAGCAAATGGCTCAACGAATCGAGTTGCTTTCATAGCCGATATCTGAACCATATGCTCCTCCAGTAACTGAGTGCATTCATCAACACTTTTTATTTTATAAATTCCATTCTTGTACAGTCCCATTTCAAATATTTGTTTTCGCCATATACTGGCTATATTCTTAATACCATTTTCGATTTGCAATTCCATTGTTGCAGCATTTGAAATATCTTGAATATTCTCAGAATAGGCTTGAAAATCTAATTGTATTATCAGTTCTAAAGTGAAGCTTTTCGCGTTTTCATCAAACTCTCTATAAAGAATTCAAAATAAAATTAAAAATCCTTTCAAAGAAATCAAAGTCGTAAAGACGAATGCCAACCACTATTTATTTATTATTACTTACACCTGCATTAAGTCTCTAACTCGATCCCAATGTCTTTTACGCATGCATGGATTTTTCAAGGCTGTAATAAGGGGTAGAGTCCTGCGAAAGCCATCTAAGTTTTTTGTGGTCACTATCAACATATCCCAACCTCGCGGATAGTACTTCTTATTCAGAGTACTGAATTCTTTATACAAACTAAGCGCAGTATCTTCTAATAAATCGATATTGATTTTCCAAAAATTACCAACTCTCCATTCATTCCAAGTGTTTTGCCATTCTAAAATCAGTTCCCATATACCCTTCACTATCTTCAGTTCACTTCCAAGTTTTTTCAAATCCAAATTTTCTGGCTGATTTATATGAAATGTTGCCAGGTCGTTTATTAAACTTTCTTCAAACTTCAGACAGTCTTGTACCTTACCGTCTATAATTCTTAAATATTTTAAGGCAATTTTCGGGTTTCTAAAAGGATATGAGGAAGAAATATAGGCAAAAGGAAACTAAAAATAAAAATAATAATGGAAAGAGAAATTATTAAAACAGGGAAATAAGAATTACGTTTGGGATGATGTAGGTAACTTTATCATAAAGTCTGCTAAAAATTCTTTAATAACATTCCGGAATTTCTCCGCCTGTAAAAGTAGTCCTTGCTTAAAATCTTCCTTCGTATTATCTAACATTTCGCCAGCATCTGCTAGTTTTTTCAAATAGTTTTCCCAAGTTTGTTGCAAGTTTTGAATTAATAGCTTAACAGAGTCGGATATTTCAATTTGATATTTGTCCAGAACTTTGAACAAATCATATATCGCAGGAAATTCATTCTGTTTGTCTGGAACCTCACTGATTAAACGGTCAAATAGTTGGGTAGCTTCGCGAGCCTCTTTAAGCGTACGGGGGACAACAGCAACACGTCTTTCGTTGCGTTTCACATAACGATAAATGCCTGAAAGATTAATAACACCAAATTAGACTGTACTAACTTGCCTGATTATTTCCATTTACTTTTTACTCTGGAAGAAGACCTTTTAGTTAGCAATTTAATATTTAGAAGCTGCCACTGTTCAATATGGTCGAGTATCGTATTCTTCAACGCTGTTTGGTTAATCATTAAAAAATATACGGTTGCTATGGGATCTTTCATGGATACAACCTCCGCATGTTCACTGAAGGTCTCAATACTATCCTCATAAACATCAGCCGTTTGATCCGTAACTTCAATTCGCTTTATAAACTCATCCTCGCTCATTTCCCATATCTCACTCAATACGTCCCAGTTCGAAACGTAAACGTCCATTTCTTCCTTGTTGTACTCCACCTCTGTGCATATTTTCTCTTGAATCTCAGAAATAGAAGTATCCGACTTTGTGAGCTCAGCAAACGTTGGGCCAATATGTTCAGCCGGCAGACCCAATCTTTCACTAATCCGTGGAATACTGTTTAGGCTGTTAATAATACGATTACACATATTCACCATTATTAATTCAATTGTTTGAATATCCGGCGTCAGTGAGATTTTTTTATCCTCAATATCAGCATTAATAATTATTAACGGTGCTGGATTAATATCACCTTCTGAACATAGCGCATGATAAACATTGTTCATAGAGTTACGAGCGCAAATCATGCACGCCTCGGCTAACATTTTGTCGAACTGAACGACATACGTATACCATTCGGTAATCATCTGTTGAAGTAAGAAATATAAAACTGTTACATCGATTATATTTTATCAAACCAATAGCAGTAAATTTTTTTTTCTAAAAATTTCTAAAAAATTGATTACGACTGAACATTCAAATTGATTGATTGTACGAGTATGTATTGTATTTATGGAGTGAGCACAAAAATAGTTTGCTTTACTTTTAGGTTCGTCAGGATCACAGGCGATAACGAAAAACTGTTTCACCTGTTAAAGATTTATAAAAATAACGTGAAATAGAACAAAAATAGAATTTGCAGACCCCTGCAAAGCAATAATATAATAAGAGTTTTATTAAAACACCCTAACATCCCTGGAAATGTTAATGTTAAAACGAAACTGGTGTTAACGACTACCTGAAAGAATAGCAAAATAAAAAATAAGTTTTCAAAACGATTCCTTTAAAAAATATGAGATTGAAAAAAAAAATGAAATTCGTTTAAAAATGTTAGCATTTAAAGCAATTTGCACAAGTGATGAATGATGCGCATTTTCTCATAACCTAAAATTTTATACAGTCTAATAATAGTAATAGTATTTTAGCATTTTTAAATATAGTTATTCCGTTTTTCTAGACGCATATTGGCACATTTTGCCACTTTGCACTATTCCTCTAAATTGCTACGAAATTTTAAAAACTCATGTTAATTGATCACATTAACACTTTCGGATGAAATATAATTTCGAATGGTCGGTAATGTTTGATTTAAATTGTTATTGCTTTCATTTAAAGTGTCTTCAAAAAGAATTTCATGTAAGAGTTTGGAGTGCAGTGAACTTACCTCCTCGATAACATTTTGAAATTCTTTAAAAACGGCAAACAGTAAATCTATGATTGTGTTGTATAAATTCAATAATTGATTTGTTGCTCGCCGATTAAATGACGAAACGTAATTTTCAAATGCCGACAATTCTACAGCACCAGAAAATGTAAACTTTATTAAATGCGTATCACATATTTGTTCACATATTCTCGATATATGTAAATTCGCTCTCTTGTAAATGTCCAATGAGTCTTGCAGTTTCGATGTGTGCTTGGCACAATCCACTATGTAAGCATCACTTAATTCCCCGCCCCATGTTAGCTTAAAGAGACCGGGGGCAATTTTCCGATCACACGAATGTATTAAAGCACGAAAGAGTTTTCGCTCTTCCTCTGATAGTGCCGTTAATATTCGGTTATAGTCTAAGCATACGGTTATTACGCTATTGTATACAAAATTCAAGGTGGCATACTTTTCATAGAGCTTACGTATAAATCCGGGAATTTGAAATCCAAGCCTCTCAAAATGTTGAGCCTCTTTGCATATGTTCAAGACAGACCGATCTATGTTGCATTCTAATAGACCTCGTTTAGTCTTGCTTCTAATTAAAAGCGTACGATCTAAACGATCGTTTAATGAAACGCCTCCGTATTTTCGCGTCCAATCGTCAAATGCTTTTCGCATTGCAGATTGAAAATCTTTTTTGACAATTTCAAATTTCGCCAACACGATACTTGCTTCGGGTACTGATGGTAGCCAATCGGAATTCTTAAGTCGATCCCTTAACCACTGCAAGCGTTCAATACTAATACGATAAGCTATAGCTCGTGACGCGTAATAGTTTAACCACGACTCGTGAACGTTGACACGATCCATAAGAGTCTTAGTACTTTCATTCATTTCCGTTAAAAACATATTCCATACTTTGCTCACCATTCCTAAATAAGTTCTTCGGATCGTAGATCGATACGAATAGAATAGCATTACATTCAGTACTTCCAAGGCTTCTTCAATGTTACAAACTCTTTGAAAAGCATTGGACATTAATCTCTGTATTGTTTCTTCCAAACTTTGTATGGTTCGTCGATATTTGAGAACTTCTTGATACCAAATATTCTTATGAACATTTAGAATCAATTCTTTTGAGTCACTTCTTAATCCATCCAATGTCACTAAAAACTCCTTCTCTACCCTTTCGGCTGTGTTCTCAAATTCAGCGCCATTCGTCCCCCCAAAGCGTGGACGTGGTATTACTTCGTTTTCATCTAAACGGGCAAAAACAATCATGGACTCACAAATATCAATAAGATCATTCAATCTTTCAATAAAGGCATCTACATGGTTGAAAATCATGGCATTATCGAGATCCCATCCAACTTTTGGACTCTTGGATGCCAGCTCTTTTGACATTTTATCATAAATGGCTTTGTATGATAGGCAGCAGTCTATCGACATATTGGACATTTTTATGCCAAATCTTGAGTTCCCTTGCAATATAAAGTTCACATTAGTTTGGGATACACAAAAACGTATGATCTGATTGCTTAGGTTTCGAAACAAATTCGTAATTAAGTCTTTGCGATTATAGAACGGGGAATTAACCCAGATATATCGAATGAAGTTAATAATACGAGGTAGTATTGCCGGCACTTCGGCTGGACTTTGAGCTTTGTCGATGAGAGAGCATGGCTCTACTAACAAATGTAAAAATTTTATATTTGATTTTGCTTCTTCTACCTCTAAGCGGCATTCGTTTATCAATTCATCAATCTGTTTAATATAAACGGAATGGGATATCCTTAATACGTTTATTATATCTTGCACATCGGATTGATCCAGCTGCGTCTTGATTCCATGTAAAACTTCAACTATTTAATGAAAAACCATAATGAACTCTTTTATGGCACGTTTAAATCCCATTTATGAAACAACTTACATCTGTATATCCAGAATTCATACTCCTCTTCGGGTACTACCAGATCATGCGGCACCACTAGGACTTTATCGTTAAGTAAGGTTCGTAATTGGTTTGTCCAGAATACTACAATAGATTCCATATTTTTTACAAATTCTCGATCATGGGCAATATTTTTGTTGGCCATCTGTTTGACCACATACGGCACATACAATACTGTCATACCGGCCATTTTTGAATTTAAATTTGTTAGATATGACAGGAATTTGTCCATGGCCCGGCAAAATCTTGATTTAACATTTTCGTTCCAATCAGTATTATTTTGAAATAATGGAGCATAAACAAATTGTAAAACTTTCAATAAGCAAAGGTCTACATCTTCGTGAATGGTGCCAAAATTAACCTCATCGTGGAACCCATCCACCGTAAAAATGAAATTAGGAAGACGACTGAAGTAGACAAGATCGGATACCGGTGATATAGGAAACCCCAAACAAGCTGTCAACTTATTTGCGTCGTAGAATATTGTTAGAAGTGGTTCATTCACCTCAATCAACCACCGTCTAATTACATCGAGGTTTTCCTCATTCCAGTCGCGGTGATCCAAAGCAAACAACACTGTCATACGTTGCACAAAGTCTACTAATTTTAGTAAATCTTCATCTGAATAATTAGGCTTCGGTATATCTGGAACTGTGTCGACCTCCTCCTTAATATTAGAACCTATTTTAACATATTATTAAACAAAATTTATAAATTCCAAATGTGCTACGTTACGATAGATTACCTTCTACATCGGAAGAATCCACACTATCCAAATCCATTTGGTCGTTCAAATTATCATCGGCCATTTTTCTGTCGATATTTTTCAAATAGAAATTATTTTTAAGAATTTTTTCGACTTAATTACAGAAGTCTACTAACGTTTCTGAAATGTAAATCAATATAATGCATATATGTAGGAGAGTATAAAACAAAGCCGATATATGTACATATGTAATCATAAATGCTTTTAATACTCGTGCAATTGATACTCTGGTAAAAGTGTATTATACATGGAACAATCTTACTACACCTTACTTACTCTGTTTATTATTTAAACATGTGGCTATAGTAACGTGTTTTAATTTCGTAATTTGCTTATGGTATTCTACATGCTGATGAAAACTACCCCAAAACTATTCAATAATTTTTATTCCACTATATAGCATACTTAGAACATTTATTACACGCAAACTTTATTATTTATCAAGAAAAATGTATGTATAATGCAGTACATTATGAAAAATATTATGATGCAAATATTAAATGCATATTTATTACTATAAAAAAAAGTAGCTAAAGCTTAGTCTAGTATACCATAGAAGATCATAGGTGAAAATTCTCATTATATTTATTACAATAATGACAACTAAACTACAGAATGGCTTTTCAATAATATAATAGAAAACGAATCTACTTATGCTCTACTGTAAGAAAATATGCCGGGTGATACGTACAATATTTAAATACTATTTTAGTTTTAATTCATCATTATCGAATATTTAGAGTATGACGATGAAATAACGCCAATTCACACTTATTCCGACAACATGTTGATGCACGATAATTTACGATATTTCTTTAGTTATATAAATAAGTTACTGTTACAATCCTTCCAATTTATCATCAGGGTTCGTAGAGAAGTGAATCAAAAAATGATGTTAAAAAAATTAGAATAGTTTAGTTAACACAATACATATTCATACTGTGAAATTATGACTAAAAAAGTTTATAAGGATATCCTTGGAGATGACGTGACATGCTTTTTACGAAATGCTTTTTGCGAATGCTTCCACCTGATCTTAAATTGACAATTTTGGGTGAAATTTAGTTCTAGGAACAATTTTAATAGATACACTATGATAGAGTCGTTAAATTTTGACGGTAGGATATCGGATTCACTTTAAATAGATACAAAATAATGGAAAATAATGGTGAATTAATAGCTACTGACACAATATTTTTCTTCTATTGCATCTTTATGATAGTTCCATAGTTTCTTGTAATGACTAAGTAATCTTTGCACTTTTGTTTTTAATTTAACGTTTAGCCTTCATTGTGATTTTAATTTAATCTCGAATCGACTTATAATTTACTAAAAACAATAGAGTTTAATCCATTTTCATGGCTATATGTACATATGTATGTATGAATATTCATTGTACATATAAATAACGTGGATTAAAAATAGAAATATAATAACATTTTGTGTGTATGGCATTTTTCAAACAATTTCCATTCCAAACCTAAGCATCGAAACAATGCCATCAATCCACAAATAATAAAATAGTTGAGTGATTTGAGTTTGTGATTTCAGCTTAAGATAACGTATTTGAAAATTTTTTAAAATACTCTACATTATCACAACTACGTATAGAAATTTGATCGACATTTCAATTCGTTATCCTTTTTCCATTTAAGAACAAGAATTGTTACGTTTATTTTATATTGACAGAGGTACACTCTGTTAAAAATTACCAAAGAGTTCTTCTTGTTACCTCTTCTTCTAAAAAGCATTTTCACTCAGTTTGATCCATGTTTCGCTATTAAGTATTTATCTGTTAAATATTTTTTTTTTATCAATTTTTTGATATTACATCTGTACCTCAGGTCTCAGTTTATCAATTTCTCTCCCTCTCTATCTCTCTCTCTCTCTCTCTCTCTCTCTCTCTCTCTCTCTCTCTATTTATCTATCTTAATTGTATTCACATACGTACATAAATATTGTATAAATGTTTGCTTAAAAGCCCAATTATCTATACGATTATAAATCGTATAAATAGCTGAAGACGATTTAATGTTGATTCCGCAATTCATCTCTAAAACGAACTGCTTTTGGTACTAAATGAATTAGAACAACATCACGATAATTTTAAACATCAAATATTGAGTTTATCGATATAATTCCAAATCAAGAAAGAAAAGAAAAAGAAATTGATGTTTGAAATGCTAAAGTACTAACAACCACACAAATTGTTTTTTTTTTTAATGATTTTTTTCATTTCAAGATATTGTTTGTAAGAAGGTATCTACAGGTATCTATTAAACTTTACGACGTTTACAATTCAAGCAAAAATATTTTTTGATTGTTTTTATTGTTCTATTTTTACATCATCAACCCTATATAATACATTTTCAACAAATGGAACACCTTTCGATCAAATATAGATTCAGTGGATTATGTCGTGCTAACATATGAATGTCGAATAGTCGAAAAAATGTCGAAAAAAAAAAATAGAACTATATCCTCCCGTATATTCGATTCATACTTGTAGGCATACATACTTTTTATACAATATTAATAAGATCTATTATGCACTAGTAAAGAATATGTCATGTTTACTATACATTGATGTGTATTATTTATTTTTCATTGATTTCTTTTTTTCGAAAAGTTTATAAGTTGAGTTTATAAATTAATTCAAAATAAATTAAATTCTAGCTTAAAACTATTGAAAAATATATATGTAGGATATAAGATTTGTAGCATGATAACAGTTTGATTAAGTATCGTTAACATTGTTACTCCCTCTGGCACAACACGGACATGAATCCGAGCATGATAATATGTTTGGAATGTCGGAACCAGAATAGGTGTTTGGCTCTTCCAACGTTATACACCTTACCTTCGGTGGACATTTTATGACGACAAGTGCATTACCCTCATCATCAAAAACAGAGAAATCATTGTTAAACTCCCCATATCCTTTTCTATAATTCGAACCCATTATGTATTTTGTGAGACAACATATAATAATCTAGAGGAGGTGATTCGAATTAATCTTACGTACTAGAATAAATTCTCGAAAGTCTTACGTCAATTAGAACTGCGATAAGTATCAAAATAAATATTATTGTCGTAGCCATAGACAAATATTTTGTAAATTGTTCCAGACATCCATCTGTGTTTATATCAGTTAAATTCAAGTGCGCGATGTTCCCATTGTCTCTTGTGATTTGTGGAATGTAGTTTTCGTAACATGATGTGCTAGAATGTTTACAGCAGGCATAAGGAGCTAATGTTTGTTCTGGCCTGCAAATGTAAATGATAAGATTAAATCGGTAAAACACTTTTAGAAAATGTAATAGATTTATGTATATAATATACGTTTCAGTGATTTTATTTTCTTGATTTTGGTGCTTTTCAATGGTTGACTCCATGTAAATGTATTCTGGATCTAGATAGGTATCATCAAATGGAACTTGAAGATCGTGTAATGGTTGTGACTTGCTTAGTTCATGAACATTCCTGTTATGTAAATTTCGCGAATGTCGGAGCGTGATTGTATTTAAATTTTCGGTCATCCAGGATGCGCGCATCCAATCTCGATAACCGTGTACACCGCAACATTCTTTTGTATATTGCAATTGATCCCAAAGTAATTTCCATTCTGGATTCACGTAGTAAATATCTATACCCCTCAATAACACCATTTCAATTCCTTCGGCTAAAGCATCACCACTAACAACCAAAGACCAAGTTGTAAAGCAACCACAAATAACAATTAAGCAACAGAATATTAACCAAACATTCAATAGCAGATGTATATTTTCAGAATATCGACGTGGCCATATGCTGCTCCACATTGAAAGGCTGCATAAATACAAAACGATCAATTGAAATCCCAGAATGTAAACATTGAAAAACTTTGCCGAAACCATATTGTTTTCTGTTTCCGTCAAAAATGTTCCCAATACCCTTTGAAAATATGCACTTGTTCCAATTAGCGCTACACCAATGCATACTTCTAAGATTAAGAGCAAATTGATAATCAAACGTATCTTGGGAATTGTTTCGTACATTTGTTCATTTGTAACGAAATTGAAGAACACAATATAAGACAATAATTAAACCCCATATGACCGAAATTTCAATTACATTTCAATTGACAATTTCGTTTAACCCATTTAAATTGTTCTGTTTTCTTCGAAATAAATTTTGATGGTTTTAAACCTTTAACAGAAAACAAAAAATACAAATAAACATAATATAAAAATATACTCGTAAATACAATCACAACTAAATGCAACTTTAAATAAATCGCCATGAAACATAAGTACATACAGATGGCAAAACCATAAGGATAGCTTCACATGTAAACCAAAAATATTGAAATTACTGTTAAATAAACTTTGTCTTCATCCGGATACATACCCTTTCAATTTATAAAGTATTTCGTTTTTTAAAAGTACATTTCTTATTATAGAGATCAATAGTCTCATTTGAAAATATTGTTTGGATCAAAACATCGTTTTTGTACACCGCACATTTAAAATTTATCCTTTTTTCTTAGTAAAGTAATGAGAAATTTAGCCATGGTCAATTTGCCAATAATATTAAAATATTAAGTAGTGCGAATTGTGTATGTGTATAGAAATACTATAATTAAAACAACAATAATAAGTTGATATTATATTATTTTGTAATGCATTTTAATTTAATTTGAAATAAAAAGCAAAAAATATATAATAAAATAAAATGAAATAGAATAAAAATAATCATACGTATTAATTTTAATAACATAATTATTAACATAATATAAGAATTGAATGTTTCATAAATTATTGTTAATTTTTATAAGGACAGTAATAAAAATACTAATTGTAGGTGTAAAAAAAGCAAATACACAGAGATAAAAACAAATATGTATAATCAAATATTTCTCTTTATAATTTTATTTAGGTACAATAGTACAGAGACAATAAAAACACTTAAATAATTAAAATAATAATAACGTCTAGAAGTTTTTTAAACCACTCTAACGCAAAATTAATATCAACAAAGAAAACAAATTTAAAACAAAAATATACACAGCAAGTGCAATAATGTGCCACAAAACTAACAAACAAATATTTTCGTTTCTTAAATAAAAAAAGTAAATAATAGTCTTAATAACAAAATATTTAAATGGAGGGAACCTCTTTCTTATTGTTAGTATTATTTTAAAAAAAAGAGTATATACGCAAATAAATAAAATCAAAATTTCTATCACAATGTGAGAGAGAGAGATTTTGTAATGCAATAGTAATATTATTAGTTTTTTTTTGCTTTTCTGTTTTTATTAATTTTTATTTGTATTACAATTTTTTACATGTGTAAGTTTAGTTGGTTTAGCACCGGCATAGGACACTTGCTGCTTCGTTTATTTGAGTTTTATTTTTACGTTATTTTTGTTTTATGTATATTGGTATATAAGTATGTATTATTTAGTTTTTTATGTATGTATATATGTATATATATATATATGTATTATATATTGTTCTAATACAATCAACTTTTAGTCAGTTTCAGTTTTCAAATTCAAATCTGTAATTTTAAGAATTTAGCATATACATATGTATGTTAGCGTATGTGCTTATCAACCTTTAAAGTAGATCAGAAAACGTAATAAGCAAAATTACATGGAGAGCTGTATTCTTGCTTATAGGTTTTCTTTTAATTCGTATTTTTAATTAAAATTCTTTTTAAGAATAAAATTTTTTTTCGGAAAATTTTTTGTTTTGATGTTTAATGCAATTGGCTCATGGTTAAGTTAAGACGAAATAGTTGGGAAATTAAATTACTTTCATTGTTTAAAATACAAAATGTTCCACGATAACGTACTTAAAACAAATTGAGTATTTTTAATAACTCCTGCAAAATAATCGTCTTATATCAAATATTTATTTTTTGTATCGTATACACATATGTATATGTATTATAAGTATATTGGGAATGGTATATTAGTATATATATATATATATATATATATATATTTATATATATTTATAAGTGTGCGTTCGTTTATAATTTCAGTACAAGAAATAATAATAACATTCGAATTTTTGTTTTCTTTTTTTTTAAGTCTAAAAAAATACGAAAAAAATATCGATAACTTTTCATTATATTCTTTTACCGTCAATGTTACATCACAATTTACGAAATTTAAGACTAAATACAAAAGTGAAAAATTTACAATTTTAATTTATCCTAATAAACTAATATCGAGAATGATTAGTATTTAAATAATCTTTTTTACATATCGTATAATGAACTTTTATCTTACAATTTTATAAAGTGGATTCAATAGGCATTTAATGACAAAAGATTTATACTGGAGGCGGTCCGTTAGGATATGACAACATTGGTTCCAAGCTTCTTGCAAAAGTGTTAGAAAACATGCAGGTATAATCTTCACCGTGGGGTACAAGTGTGGCAACACCCAAGAGCAGCAACATGAGCGCTTGGATGGGCAAAGATGCACGAGCAACACGTCCTAGGAATCGGGCGCCTCGAGCAAGGACGGTGGTATTTATAACATCGCCATCTACAGCATCTCCATCGAGTGCGCTAGTTATATACACAAAAAAGAAACAAATTAGAAACTCATTTGCTCAAGGATTTCATAAATTGTGGCCAGTCGCCGAATTGAAAAGTGAATAATTTAAAAACAAATTTTAAAAGTGTTTAATAGCGTGCAAAAGGTTATTTTTGATCATTGAGCGAATACAAACTAATATTACTAATACAACAATATTTACTTTGCATTTTCAGAGTGAGGTGCGGCGGCCTGCATAGAAGAGGAAGAAGGTAATGTAGTTACAGATTGATCCAAAAGCTGTTTCAAATTAAAAAAAAAAATTTAAATGAAAAATAAATTTAAAAAATTATAAAATAATATCCAAAAATAAAAATTGTGACTAATTAATTATTTTATGTATCTACCAAATTTACTTATTCTGAAACCAAAGGATACTTTTTCGGGACAGAAGGTCTTTTATTATTGAAAACATTTCATACCGAAGACCTAAGTCCCAAATTGTTACCCAACGGACAATACAACGAATTTATTTCTAAATCTTTAATTAATTTAATCAGTGCATAATATTAATTCACTTTGGATGGATCTTTTATTCTTTCTTTCTTTCAACTTACCTCATCTGACAGCATATGTAAGGATACACCGAGATTGTCACCATCAATGCCTAATACGGCACCAAGTTTTACAATATAGATGCCTGAAAGACGTCTTAAGGATTGTAGGCGAAAACGAAGATCGGTTAGCCTAGAAAGTGTTCTTAAATTTAATGATTGTGTTGGAAGGCTGTAGTGTTTATAGGTAAATGAGGGGTTAGAATGGGCGGACGAATAAATTTCGAGTTCAAACAAATATTGCAAATAAAAATGTATCAAGTTTTTAATGTGAAGGAAATAAACATAAAAATTAAGAAGCAACAAATTTTGAAAAAAGAATTAATTTTTTGGCCAGTCAAATGAAATACCTTCGTATGGAAAATGCTTACAAATAATGTACAAAATATAATAAATGCGAATAGATCAACATAATGCCATAGATCATATAGGAACATAGAGAAGAAAACTTAGAAGTCATCTAATGTCTCCAAAACTTCCGAATAAAAAACTTCAATGAAAAATAAGATCTAAACATATATTTCTCTTATGATTGGAAGTTTATTTCTTCGAAAATGTTATTAAATTTTCTTATAAGAAAACATGCAATTATAAAACTTCTTAATAATCAAAACTATTCATAAAATATATACATACATATGTATACATACATACATACAACACATAGCCTAATAATTGCGTATGGACATATGTATGCATTTATACAGTCCTATCTTTATACATTTTATGAGACATTTATTGTAATTTAGAATACATACATATATGTATAATGAAGTATATACATATATATTATTAAGTATTAAGTGTACATTTCCACATATATATATCAAAAATGTACACTTAATATTAATTTTTGATTTTTAAATGCGGCAGTGAGGAAATTCGAAAATAATGAAAATATCCTTCAATTTGCATAAGCAATTTAAACCAAAATTATAAGAAAGTGCTTTTGATTTGGGTGTTCGAGTTGGTTTTTTTCTTTGATAATTGTGTATATAATTCTTGTAATAAGTTCTAACTAAACAGATAAACAAACTTTTTGAATTGTAAAAATTAACCAAAAATGAAGACATTTGCTAAAAATACAAGAACAAAAAGTAAAGAAATAAAATTCTCGAAATTGTCGCCTTATTTCAAAGCGCTATTAATTAGTTTCTAAGCTACTTTCTAATACAGTATATTTACTTAAATATATTTCTACTGTTTAAAAACATTTAAATTCAAACTGCAAAGTTGAATCCCATTTGAAAAAAAATTCAATCGTACCGCCCTGTGGCTTTGGCTTTTGTCACACTTACCTGGCATACGTTTGAGAAGATTCAGCTTCTGAGCTTTCCACTGTTTTGAGCAGTTGATCAGCAGCATCCTGTAGACTGACCACTCGAGGTTCGCAGCGTTCTAATTCAGCTCGTAAGTCTTTAAATTTATCAAACTTTCCTTTCAGTATTGTTCGATCTTCCGTCAGGTCGACTGGTTCCGATGCTTTTATGTTAGCCTCAGTTTCCTGAAGCCAAGTACACAACTCGTCAATAATTGAATGGAATTCACTATTGCCCATTAAAGCAGTTTGTAACTGGCCCTGCCATTTTGAAGCGTTAATGCAAACATTATTCCAGCGTTCATTGTCTTTTTCTAGTCGAGTTCTTAGTTGACGAGCCTTCTCGTGATCTAATGTGTGTGTTGCTAAATGGTCGCCAACAACGTTTAACGATGAAATTATCGATTTATGACTTTCCAGATCTAAAAGGAATTCACGATGATCTTGCACCACATCTTCGAGTAATTCAATATTAGAAGGAGGAGATGTTTGCGATTTTTGTGTACCCTCCGCGAATTGCAACCACTGCTCAAGACGCCAGAGATCATTATCGATTTGTTGCCAATTGCGTTGTGTACAGAGCGGGCATGTGAGTCGACCGATCTCGCTGTAGTAAATGAAACAGAAATTTTAAATTATTTAAGATTTTATTTCGGCTTAAAAATTATATATAAACAAGCGATTGAATAAAAAGAATTTCTGTCATCAATATCATCAATAACGGACCTCTACCATAAAAATCATTTATGAATTTTGCATTTTTGTAAGTCTCTCATATAAGTCGATTTACCGGTTTGGATTCGATTCAAGGATTGTGTAAATTGATTCTTTAATTTAAAATTAATTACACTATGCGACAAAATAAAACTCAAAAATATTTTTTTTAGGCCCAGTTTAAATTTTAAAGGCCCAGATTAAATTTAAATTTAATCGGTTCAGAAATGTTTATGTAATCAATAAATTTGTGAGTAAAGTCCAAAAAAGAAAAAAAATGGTGTTTGTCAAATAAAACAAGTTTGGAGGGTTTGGGAAATATAAAAACAAAATATTTTTGAGTTCTACGCAACAAAACTTACAATCTACCCTATGTTATTAGTTGTTTGTATTTTCACTGTCGCACAGTGTTATCAGTCTGCTTGAATAAAAACAAATTGAATATTTAAACAGTACGAATGCAAAACAAAACGATTTCATTAAATGGAAAAGTTTTAATCTAAATGGACCCAGTTAGGAGATTAGTATCATTTGTAATTGGGAAAATGTGAGGGTTGGTGGTATATGATATAAAATGGAGTTGAATAGTTTGTGAATTTTAAGAGCAACTTACTGTGTACATTTGTATTTGGAAGCAAAGGGTAAGTTCCTATAATAACCGTTTAAAGCACGTGGAATTTTGTTTATTTCATTTATGTATTGTTTGTCATATGCATTAATAAGCGAAGTGAATTTAAAATAAGATTAAAGCAACAACAACAATAAGTTAGTATATACATATGTATGTATTTATCCAACACCACAATTGAAAAGAAAAAAAACCGTAATAAAGTTAAAGTATATACATATGCATGTAAATGTTTAAAAAATAAAAGAACATTTAATTTTGATATTTTTACCTTGCATTTTGATCGTGTTGCTGGCGCGCCTTCCATTGCGACTGCAAAGTATCGAAGCGCAAAGTTAACTCTGCCACGGTGTCTGTTTGGGCATCTTTATTTGTTGCATTGCATTCACTTAATAGCATTTGACTTAAATGTTTGACAAGCTCTGTTGACGATTGAGCATTACCTAAGAGTTTAGACATTTTCTGAGGACCCGGTTTACGTGTTCGATCACAAATAATCTTTTGCAAGTCATCTAAGTTAGTTTGGCATTCTTTAATTGCAGTTTCCAATTCCATTATATAGGCATCTTTGGCCGTTATTGAAGTTTCCCGTACCATAGGCGCTTTGCGCGTCTTACGCTTCGATAAGGTGTCAACTTGAATGCTAGCTTCAGACTCTTCCACCTTTGAGGTAGATATGATATCTTCGACTAACGACACTCCTGACGAAATGGCATTCTTTTCAAATTCAGTTTTTGTTGTGATTAAACGTGTTTGTATTTCGCGCCACAACATCGTAAGTTGTGTGATGAGAGCAGCTGTTGTGGCAAGATCTTCTTTTCTTTTCAGTATTCCTTTGACTTCAGTTGCTAACTTTTCAACAGTTTGCACTTGGCTCTCTGTAGTTTTAAATTTGTTTTCTATGCGTTCAATTCTTTTAAGAATATCTTTATATTCAGAAGCAGATTTTGGGTTGTTCTCATTTAGTTTATCTAAATCGCATTGTAGACGTTGAAGACAATGGATGGCATTGTTTTGGGCTTTCTTAAGATCCCTATATAACGATGAGTCTTTACTGATTGTATCAGTAATAGCATTACACCGTGACTGAAATAGCCGCCATTTTGTTAACATAATTTTTGTAGGCAAGGTAAGCTTTTGAATATTTTCCGAATCTACTCCATAACAAGATGTTAATTTGCCATATGTTTGTGCCAGTACAGTAAAGTTACCAACTTGGTTTTCTAATTCATTTAGTTGATGTTCAACTAATTGTTGCCTCTCATTAACTTCTTCTTTTGACAATTTATCGAGATCTCTTTCTAGATTTGAAATATTTAATTCTTGGTTTTGTACCCAAAGCTTATTTTCGGTGGTCATTTTTATCAACTGTTGCAACAAATTCCAAACAGTGAGAATACGTTGCTTTCTTTCATTCGACTGACTGCAAACCTGTTTCCATCTCTGTTCAAGGTTTTGGGCCGATAAAGCTAAATTAGCTGTATTCAAATGACTGCGCCAAGCATCGGCATCGTTTAACAACATTTCAACCAAGTTCAGTACTTCGCCAACGTTACTACTCTTTTGTTCTATGGACCTCTGTATTTTTTCGTGTTCCCTTAATTTGGTTTCAATTACAGGCGGAGTATACGAATCAAACGTTAATGGTTTTCCCAATTCAGTTTCGACTTCAAACATCCATGATCTTAAAAGAGCAATTCGTTCTTCAAGTCTCAGTAAGGTCATCTTCATATCATTAGTTTTGCTTGTACGCTGCTTACATAAATATCTCACACGATCCCATCGATCAATTAAAATATCACATTTTTCTTGTACATCTGATTTAACCGATTCACTATGGGTACTGCCGTCAGCATACAATTCCATAATTTCACGGGCAGAAGAAAGTAACCATTCTCTGTCGCGCTCTCTAAGAATGAGTTCTGTATTAATTTGTGTTTCCAATTGTTTGGCGAATTCTTCTGGGTTTTCTACAGCTGATATTTCAGTCTTTTCTAAACGTTCTTCTAATTTGTCTAACCACTTGGATAGCCGATTATATCGACTGTCGAAGTTTGTCACCAGCATTAGACGCTCTTCGATTTTATTTATTAGTGATGAGAGCTCATAGTCAACGTCAGCGTGTTGTTGCCACAAAATCCAAATAGTCTGGCGTAAAGACTTTATATCATAAGGACTGATGCATTCCTTCAATTCCTCTTGCAAGACGTTAAGGCTCTCCAAAGTAGGCGTACATTTCGATATTTCTATTCTTTGTCTTCTAAGCTGGCTTAGACACTCCTGTATCGAGTCAGATGTAGTTGGTAACGCTGTCTCAGTTTTGGTTATCACTTGTTGAGCGATTGTTAAATGATGCTGCACGTCTGTCAGTTGCTTTTCGTATTTCTCTTCTAAATCTTTTATTTTTGATAAGAATCCGGACCAGGTATCTAGGGCGGCTTTCAAGTTACTGACACGTTGCGCTACACTCGCTTGTTCCATACGAATTGATGTAGCGAGAGCATCATCGCAAAACTTTATAATCTCGTATTGTTGTTGTTTCAGCCTTAGCAGCATTTGTTCTCCCGTTGGAACATGATTGGTAAGCTCATCTAAGCGCTGACGCAAACGCGGCAATCTTTTCAGATGAATATATCTTAACTGCAAATCATTACGATCTTTTTCACGTCCCTTCAACCATTCCAACAGGACCGCTAAATCTTGTCTATACGTATGCCATATACTCATTCGCCTCTCCAGTTCAATACTGCGTTGAGTTATTCTCGACAATGTTTCGTTATGCATATTTGTTAGCTGTTTAAATTGTTCACTCGCTTCCGGTTCAGCATGTTGTTCAGATTCGGTGCGTGTCGCTAGCACGTTTTGTTGAGATACCATTAGATTTTCATGAATCTCACACAAATGCTGATGCTCTTTTAAAGCTGCATAGTCTTCAGGTATAGCGCTCGATAGAAATGCATTAACATGCTGAATGTATTGGCGCCATAACCGGAAAGCCTCCGTACTATTCTGTGAGCGTACTAATCGGGCAGACAGTCTATGGTATTCCTGGAATGTGTCTTGAAAGACTTTTTGCCACAACTCCAGAACTTCAATAATTGACCGATCGTCACGTGAGTGAACATCATAAGGCGTTTCATCAATACTGCGATTCCTCAGCTCTTTTAACTGTTCTTCCGTGTTGGCCAGTGTTTCCAAATGACTTCGCAAAACAGCCAACTGATCTTCACCTTCCTTAGGCGAGCGGGATTCTTGGGAAATATCCTACAATAATTAAAAAACAGAAATATAATGACATTTTACCACTTATTCACTATTTCATTTACAATAATTACAATATTTATAACACCATTGATCATTTTCATTTCAGTACACACGCTTTTAAAGGCTATCTGTAATATTGGTAACGCCTACAAGACGTACATGCTATTCTTTCTCTTCCATAACAGTTATTAACTTTTACAAACGTAAAATGACCTCATTGCTAATAATAAGTATGCACAACGCATATGCTGTACAACGAAAATGCTTTTTAATTCAACCTTTTAAATGCGCGAGTCCTTGAAGAGATGTTTTTGGCAGTACTTATACTATAATAACTGGGAAATATAAGGAAATTATCTTTTCTATCGTAAATGAAAACAAAGGACGAACACTATTTGTATGGGAACTTTGTTCTTAAAACAATAACAGTCAATTTCCTTTTTTTCATTTTTCATTTGTTACACGCATTTATGACATGTAAATTACATGTATGTATGTATGTACGTGTATAAATACGAGTATGTATGTATGGATCGAGCATTGTCAATCAATAAAAACCCGTTGTGACTATTATAACAATATGACACAGACTTCTAATGGTTAAAAGCTTAAAGTTAATTGATACTAACGTTAATTTTTCAAAAACCGTATTGTTCGAATGTAAATACGAATTGTTCAAATCATCAATTCAACAACAATTACGTTGATATTAAATGATTCGAAGAAGAAAAGAAAAGTAAATTACAATTTTTCAACAATATGTAGATAGAATGTTAATTAGTCTCACTTACCTGGCGAACATTTTCGAAATACTCTTTGGCTTCTGAACAAGTTTGTTCAACTTCTTGGCGTTCTCGTTCTTGTGCCTCTGCAACATGAGCAAGCGTCGTAATAGTCTCTTTGCAATTCTCTAGACGTTGACCCAGCTCGTCCAATTCGCCTTGCATGAAATTAGATGCATCTAAACCAATATCTGCTGCAATTTTTGAAACAATATTGCGAAGCTCTAATAGTTTGTCGTCTTGTGCAATTAAATTATCTTGGCAAGTCTGCAATAAAATTGGCGATAAAAGAAAAATACGAGAAATCTGAATTAACAACACAGAACACACATTCACTTTTGTCCGAGGAAGACCATTTAAATATATTATAAAATAAATTCTAATATTAGTTCATTGTGGGAACACTTCAACGAATTTAGTTCGTGAATCTAAAAATAACTTTAGAAGCGAAAGTGAAAGTGCTTAGTGAAAGAATTGTAGTAGCAGTGTTTATTCGTTACAATACAATCTTTTTTTTTAACTTTTAGTAAGATTTAATTGTACGTATACATATATTTTATAGTATTTGTACTGTATACTGTAGCTGCTCCACTTTTAAATACGAATGTTTTGATAATATTTAATTAAATTATCGATTTTTCTCACATTGTTTTTGGAACGTACATACAATTCCTCCTGCAATCGTTTTTTCTGCCACTTTCGTTTAAAGTTAAAAACGACACATAATTACTGTATTTTTGGATACGTAAATTTTACCTTAAAGCTAGATCTCAGTAAATACAAAGTTAACAAATCTGTATCAATACATTATAAATTATATTTATATTTTAATATTAATATTAATATATGTGTATACATATGTACAACATATATGCCTACATAGTGTGTAGAATACGAATTTAAATTGCAAACAATAAAAGAGATTTAGTTCTGTTTTCTTAACATTAAAACTGATAAGAACTGAGTACAGATTTTAATAAGAAATCGTTTAAAGCTTTTCGCTCTTATTGAAGAGGAAAAGAGAAAGGGAGAAAAATATGAACAAATTTATTTTTGATTTTAATTTAACACTTACCTTGGCATGCTGTATAGAATCCAAAGGTTTATTAAACGTCTTTACAGTCTCCATCTGTTGTTCAATATAATTTTTAACTTGGGCTGAAGCGTTGCGATATTTGTGCCAAAGTTCTACAGCACGTTGATATCGTGTACACAGTGTCTGCAAATTATCGGAGGTGTCATTCCATGCTACAACAGCTTCTTGAACTGCCGACTCAATTTGTTCCACTATTTGTAAATCACAAGTTTCGATTAGAGGTTTTGCTGATGCCTGTAAATCGTCTAACAAAGTCTCGCGATTTTGTAAATCACCAGCGAGTCCCTTTAGGAATTTAAAATAAAAATACGATTACGTTTTAAATACAATTGTTTGTTGTTGCTTCTATTTAAATTATTAATATTTATGCACATAAGCATGTATTTATGCATATGTATGTATATACATACATAAATATGTATGTAAGTATATGAATATATATTTGATTAGTTCCGATTCCTCTCCAACACGTCCGCTTTGATTAATAGTTTTTAAAACACTAAACGATTTTTTTATTTTCTTTATTCTTTGCCTTACAACAATTCTAAATATGAAATATTTTTGCTCTCCTTCGAAATACCTTTATCAGTTTATTTCTCTAGCTATTGTAAGTGTAACTAAATTCTCTCCCTCTCTTTATTTTTATTTTTTTTTTTTGTTTCTTTTTCTTTTTAAGAAATAAATTTAAAAACACAATATTGCAATAAATTTTTAATATATTACGACTACACGAGTACTTAAGAGAGCCGAACTATTGTTCTGTTTTCCATTTTGAAACATAGTACCAGGACTTATAGGGTTTCATGGTGAAGCGAATGACCAGACGGTTATTACAGCAATAACGTACACGCAAGACGTATACTGTGTAGAAGCAGTACATGAGGGTACCTAAATAAATGCCACAGAAAATGTTACTCTCCCTCTCTTAGACTCATTGTTAGCTGCTCAAAATTACGCGTAGTATACTTTCGTCAAATATCTGAACATTTTAAAGTGATTATTGTCGAATTTAACGGTTTATATTTGTACTATTTTAGTTATAGGAAGTGTTTAGTGCCAAATGTCTGGTTTGTTCGCTTGTCTGCTAACCGTCCACACTTTGATTATTGATGGCATATTCTTATTCTTAGTTGTATTGGTATTGATATTGTTTACATGTGAATATACACAGTAGTAGGGAAAGGCTATTAACAAACACAAAATAAAAAAATGAATCGAAATGCAAACAGAAACCCAAATAAAGTAGTGGGTAGTTTAAGGTTGTGATTATTGTTTTAAAAAGTTGGTAGAAGAAAAGTAAAAAAAAAAAAATTATAAAAACAAGAATGAAAACGGAGGTGTTTACTTATTTGGCTTGCAATATGTAGTAGGTACGAAGGTTGGTATTTATTTATTTATCGAAAGATGTACTTCTACTATCGTTTAGGCTTTAAAAGATCTTTTTTCTTTCAAATACATTTTAAGATCTCGTTTTCTATGAGACTACATATTTTTAGAATAATTTTTAGATATAAATACTATATAGAGTACATTTCAATAAAAATTTTTCCCTCTATTGGAATTCACATACTAAGGTCAGACGTTAATATGAATAGAAATTACTAAAAATTGAATCGAAATTGCGATGTATAAAAAAACTTTTATTAAAGAATTTACCTCTAGACGTTCAGTCGCTTTACGTAGGCGCTCGTAATCTACTTCTCCGTGTACTTTTAGTAGCTCCATCATAAAATCGGTTTCTTGAACAGAATTATGGACTTGGTCCAGTTGCTTCTCATAGCGCATCCACAGAGCTAAGCGATTACGCAATATTGTCATAATATTGGTACATTTGCTTTCGAGAAATGCATGGTCATCTTGCAATTGGGATATATCACGTTCAAGTTTAAGAGGAGAAATAGACATTTTAAGGCGCATGGGGAGAGTATGTAACATTTGACGGATGCGCATAATTTCCTGCCATGCACCCATTAGCTCTTCGCCGACATTCTGGCAGTCAAGAACTGCTTTCTCAATAGTGTCGCTATCTAGTTTTTCGGCGTTTTCGCATTCATCTAATATAACCGAAAGTTTAGCTTGATGCTTACGTAGATTGGAAGTTCCATCTTGAATAGCGATTAATTGCTGTCGTAAGACAGAGGCCCCTTCGAGTTCTTCTGCAATTTGAGTAGAAATTTTATGCGATAGTCCAAAAAGCTCCCCTATTTTTTCGGGTTCAATTGCTGGTTCCTGTAAACCAATTCTGCCCAATTCATTGCCGATAAAGCCAACACGCGTCCTTAGCACTTGTATGCGTTCTATGTAGAGGCAGAGTTCATCGTCATTTTTGATGACACCTTTCATGCTAGTCATGGTCAAATAGATTTCCTGGAGTTCTCGTTCAATTAATTTAAGCTTATCGTCTGGAGCTACATCTTCAGATGAAAGCGATCGCACGATCTTATTCTGGATACGTTCTATATTCTCTGCAACGGCATTGCATCTATCCTCCAACTGAGCGTGGAACTGTCTCTGTAACATTTCATCAGCCAAAGGTATAATCTGTAGTGATTTCTCAAAACTATTGCCTGCTTCTGTGCGTATGCTATTGTGCATTTCGAATTGTGCTTTTATTTCCCAAAATTGCCGCATATGCTCGATTGGCTGTTCCAGTGGATACTCAGGAATTTGTATCATTTTTAATTCTTTTTCACTTTCTCGCACAAAAGACTCCATTCTGTCTGTCTGATTACAATACTGGGTCCACACTTCTTTGAAGACAAGAAGCCGATGTAAGTATACCGATACCTCTTCGCGCAATTTTAACAGGACAATCAGAGCGTCATTAGTTTCTTCGACTAAATTCGGAGCCTGAATTAGATCTTGTAATTTGTTAGCAATATTAGAAAGATTGGTCATCTTTACGTAATGATGAGAAATGTCTTGGCTAAGCGATTGATAGAGAGTTGTGTATTGATCGTAATCGGCAGACGTAACTGCTGAAAGATCTGGAACTCTTTGTTGAGCGACTTGTAACCACTGCTGTTCATCCCTCATCCCTTTTTCTAGAACCGTCCATTTTGAGGCTGCTTGAACAAGTTTAGATGATCTTTCCGATGCCTTTTCTAGAAGAATATTTGCTCTATTATATAACTCCTTGTGTAATTCTGAATGCTTCTCTCTTGTCTCACTATCAATGTTTTCTTCCAGTGACTCAAGCATCGCTCTGCAGTGGCTAAGATTCACGAAAAATTTACGATGTTTCTGGACCTCATTATTCAACAGTTCCAAAGTGCTGGATACTATCGGACTCTCCACCAATTTATCGGCCAAAACCGTAATGTTGGTAAATTCCTTCAAGGTCTGTTCGTACTCATCAGCTAATGATTGTAATTGAAGTAAACGATCACGTTCTGCAAAAATGTTATTATTGAGATTGCGACAAGATTCATACGCTGTATATATATCTTGTGGTACTTTTTTTCCAGGGAAATCTCTTTGGAAAGCTCTAGCATTTAGCATTAACTGTGAAATCTGTGTTATTATTGAATTATTTTGCAACTCTAGCTCTTCTAACGATGCCAGTTTCTGTTTCAAAGTGGTTTCTTGATTAGTTATAACTTCATAACGATCTTGCAAGTCATCAAAAAGTCCCAAGGTGTGATGAACTAAAACAATGAAACTATTCCACTTTTCAAGATCCTTCATATCCTGTACTTGATTGTCATGTGTTTTTTCCTCTACAGCGCTAATATGCACCTTTAGCGTATCTAAACATTGTTGTACCTCTGGTTGATTTAAACTCTGAGTCTTTGTCAATAAGTTTTCCAAATGATTTACGCTTTGTCCTATAACGGTTAGCTCTTCGTTAAGCTCATTATAATTTTTAAGCTTCTCCTCCGAAGGTCCGTCATTCGTTTGCTGCTTAATTAAATACACCCGGTATTCAATAGTCTCCAACCAAGTTGAAATTTTCTCAATGACTGTTATCACTGTTGTTTGGATTTTAATTTCGTCAATATTAGAAACTGCAGATTCCAAGTCACCCAATGTCCTGTTAACATCTTGAATTCTTTTTTCTGTTGGTATTTCTTGAATTTGATGGGACAGCGTAGCCAAATGCAAAACATTGCTAAGTGGGGTTGGTTGGATTTCAATTTCATTCTTCTGTTTTAGTCTACCACCAATTATAACGGTTTGTTGACCTGGATAATAGGGCAGACTTTCAAATGTGATAAGGGCTTGAGAGGCGTCCCTAACTGGTTGCCCGTATGATGTAACAGGAGCAGTACTCTTCCAAAGTCCTTCTACGCCTACATTTGATGGCGGATTATCGGGTCCTGGTGTTATAGGAACAACAATTTCTTCAGTAGGTGAGGATACCTCTTCAATCGTGACGGTGGAAGTAGGTCTACTGCGGGGTTTAGAACTTTGCTGAGATGTTACACTAACTTTATTTTGTTCGCTAACACGCAAAGGAATATCAGGGAACTCCTCAATTACGGTAGTTTTTGTTATTTGAAGTTGAACGGATTGGGGCTTCTCATCTGTTTGTAGTATGGCTATCATCGGTTCAATTTTTCTATTTTCATCTAGCTCCAGATGAACATTTAATTGTGGCAATTTGGGGAATGATTCTTCAAGGAATGATTCATCTAAAACCTGTGCGTCAATTGTTTGAATATGTTCGTGCACTAAAGGTTGACTTTCTGATATATCCGAATCAGCGGGTATGGTAATTGTAGTTTGAATCTCTATATCATAAGGTTGCGACTGCGGTATTGAGTTGTTTACAAAAGCAGATTCAATAGAACTAATACTGTCTTTGATGGGTGAGGTTTGTGTATCTGCCGTGGATGTAAGCAACAATTCAGATGTTGAAGTTTGTTGATCTTTCAAATCGGTGGAACCCAATTCTACCTCTTGGGTTTCCTCCAAAGTTTGCACAGACGAGTGTTGAATAATTTTATCATCCGTAATTGTGCCGTGTTCGCTGGTTTCTATGTTTTTCTCTGGCAGTTCAAATGTAATATCTGTTACTATCTCCTTGACAAGAGGGTTCACAATGTCAGATAATACTTCTTTCGAATTATTTAAGGAATCTCGGATATTGGTTTGAAGTTGCTGTTCTAAAGTTGTAATTACACATGTTTGACTAGATGTATGCAAAACTTCTGATTTATGCTCAAATTCTTCAGTTTGAACTTCTGTGGTCAGTTTATCAACTAAAGTACATGGGGCTTCCTCTGATTTTACTAAATTTTCTGTTTGTACTTCTGATTCATTTCTCTTAACTACAGGAGTTTGAGACTCCGTTTCTTTAATTTCGGGCATAGCATCAATTATAGTTTGAATCGATATCTCTTCATAACATGGGAGATGTTGCGGTGAGGTTTGAACTTCTTTCACTTCTAACATAGGTGCCTCATCTATTGTGTCCTTTTCGGTACGTTCATGCGGCGATGTTTGCTGTTCTTCGTCCTTTATGAAGGATAACTCTACCACATTAATAGATTTGATTATTTCCTTATGGGGCTCGAAAGACTGCGATTCCGATTCGGGTGACAAAATAGCCTCCTCGATGACTTTAACTGGAGTTTCAATCGATATTGATATACTTGTAACATTACTATCTGCTTCAATTTCTTCTATTTTCTCTTCCATTACTTTGTCATCGGATTTCATGCTGTGAGAGATTGTTGTGTCATCATGTTCCAATGAAGACAATGCAATGTGAGTGTCATCATCATCGGTAATTTTTATAGGTTGTTTTTTCTTATTGCGCTTTTTTAATCTGCATTTCTTAGAATCAGATTGATCGCTAACGCTTTTGTCTTCAGGCTCATAACCTCTACCAGAAATAGCAGACGTTTCTTCTATTTGCAACTGTGGCTCCTCTAATTCGTCGGAACCAGAGCCACTGGCAACAGTTCTCTCAGTCGGTGTTATTAAGCTTTCTTCAACTTTTGTTAAACGATCAATATTTTCGACATTGTCTGTTGGAGGATCTTTTATTTTCTTTTTCTTTTTAATCCGCTTTGAATTATGTTCAGGTTTAGCATTGGATTCAGTAACGGCAGTTTCAACAATCGACATTGTGACTTTAGGTGGACTATAAGGCATCTCTGTAAATTGAGCTTCTGTTACATTAAACTTGAGCATACTCGCCCCATTACCTTCTATGGTTGGCGCCGTCATAGTTATTGTTGATCCTGTTGTTTCACCGGCAATAAATAGCTTTGTAGTTGCTTTTATATCCAATTGAGGCTTATCTTGTACCGCTCCACTATACGATGACATCCCATCAGAAATTTCACCCGTAAAATCATCGCCTTGTTTTTCAGATAATAATTTGTTTTTGACCATATAATGCGATATTTCCTCTGCCTCGGATATGGGTCTAGATACACCGGGCAAAATTGTTTCAACAGTTTTCTTAACGATAGTTATTGTTGCATTTTCCGTTGTTTGTTCAACATCAGAATTTGATTGCTCAGAATCTTTCGGTAAGACTTCAGTTTGTGTAACGTTGGGCTTAGGTTCGAACAATTTATCTTTCGATGCTGGTTTATCAGACTCTTCGAATTTGTCTAGTACAGTATTGGGAGTTTTTATTAAAGACTGTGTTTCTGCTTTAAGTAATTCAACCACCAAATCAGATTTATTTCCAGATTTTGACGCCGGTACAATATCGTGTATTTCTTGTACAATAAATTTATTTAATGTGTCGTCAATATTTTGGAATGTTACGTTGTCTGCTGGCACAATATTCGATGGAAGTTCTTGGGTTTTCGTATGTTGTTGAATACGTTTATCAAATTCATATTTTTCTAATGAAACCGGATAACCAGTTTCTTCACAAATTGGCCAAATTTGTTGAGCGATGCTTTTGTCTATAACAGGAGAAGCCAATAAATCAGTGTGTTCAGAAAATTCAATGTCAGTTGGCCGCAGATGGTGTTGAATCGGCCATATTTCTTGCAGATCTTCTACGTTTGGTTCCTCCTCTTTAATTTTTATTACTGAAATAGTGTTAACAGTCTTGTTTGAATCCATGTTATCAGGTCGTATCTTTACTACTGTGTTTGCTTTATTTTCAATTTCTACTGTACGTGCAGGTAAATCAACAATTTCTACTTGTGCATGAATAAGGCTTTCTGAACTTTCTGATTTTAGTAGCTGTTGTTGTGTGGCGTGTTCTGTAGTTGTAGTGGTCATTATGGAAGAATCAATATTAAATACCTGTGGGTGAGTATTTTTTGAACTATCAGGAGTATCAGTCGATATTTCCTGTATAACAACATTAGGTTGCTGAATTACACCTTGAAATTCTTCCTCAGTTACCACTTTACCGTCAACTGTACGTATAATATTTAGACAAATATCTGGACTTGTTTCTTCTATAGTCATCTCGACTTCGTCCGGTTCTTCAACAATTTCTTCAGTTACATGCTCTTTGCCATCTATTACGACAATGCGTTTAATAATTTTTTGTGTTTTTCGAATAATCTTTCGTGTGACTTGTTCCACTACTGCTGTTACATTATCTTGTATATCTTTTTCGTCTAATAAAATTTGTTCCTTTTTCTCTACAGTCGGGGTCATTTCGAATTCTTGTATTACAATATTTTCCGGATTTGAACCATCAATTAAAGTACCGCAAGTTTTTTCGGTGGTAATTGTGCTGTAACCGGTTTTATCGTTGCCACATTTTTCTACAGTCCTAATGTTCTCAAGACTCACTTGATCAGTTGATTGAACTTTTATATTGCCTGCACCATCTGTAATGGTGTCGATTGTGGAAATTTGTTGCTGTTGCACAATTTCTTGCCGCGTATTCGTAACTGTTTTCAAAATAAAATGTTTAGATCCATCTGGCCCAACGACAACCTCTGTGGTGGTATTGTCAGGCTCAATGAAGGTTGTTTCAAAAACTTGAGGAACATTCTTTAGTATTAATTCCGTTGAACGTTCAACATTTTTTTGTGGCCTTTTATGATATCGAGCCTCAATTTCAACATTTTCGGGGATCTCAGATAATTCCACATTGGCTACTGTGTCAATTTGAATCAAATTTTCTCCATCTGGTTTTTGAATTTGTGTAATAGTAATATTCTCCGTAGGTTTCAAGCACTTCTGAGTTTGCATCGACATTTCAGTAGTTTCTATTGGGGCTGCTGTGTTAATCGGGAAACTAGTCTGTGCTTCCATTGAAGCATATTCTTTTGACTCTTCTTGTGCAGCACCTAGACTAACTGAAGTCTGGGTCTCTACCGTATTGGCTACTGCTGCTGCTATTTCTTCCTCCTCAGGCATTGGACTAGAGCCAACAGTACTAGAGTTAGATATATTGGATTCACTAGATACACGCGCTGGTGGTTGAATCTGTTGTTCAGCAAATATTCTTTTACGTTGCTCCTCTTCCTGTTTTGATCGTCTCAGCTCAACAATTCTCGTCTCAATTGTATATATCCGTTTGGTGGCAACAGTGATTTGTTCCCGTATTATGGATATAACATATTGCAATTGCTCGATTAATGTACTGGCAAGATCTGCTACGTCTTCATGGGTTAGCAAAGTCTTTGTTTTTTCTACCAGATCCTCCAAAGATTGTTGACGTTCCTTAAGAGTTCTTAACAGGTTATGACTCTTTTCGACTTGAGACTTTAAAGCGGGTTCATCAACAGGACTATCCGGCGTTAACTCTAAGTCTTTAAGTTCTTGCGTAACGTCTTTAATCCAGTCTTCAATATGAGATAAATGTTGCTGATATTCTTCCAATTCTTTAGTACGCTTCTTCTGCGCATGTACAGCGTTCTACAGACAGAAAAAAAATTATATTTAAAATGGAATAAATTAAGTTTTCTTCTTTTCAGCTTAAGTGCCAAGAATACCTACCGCTATCATTGTGATTCCTTGCTGTGTACGTCTTAGTAGTAAATCAATACGGTCGGTTATTTCATTTAGAAGTCTCTCAGTTGCAGGATCTGTAGGCAAAGTTTGACTCAATGTTTTAAGTCTCTGTGCCTCCTGTTCTTGGTACTCCAAATTTTCCTGGATAATCTACACAACCACAACAAGTGAAGACAAATAAATTATTTCAAAAATAATAATTCTACAAAAACATTTGCAATCGATATATTGAACGACTACTACGATGGATACAATAATCAAATGTCTAAAATACCTATAACATATACCTAATCCTACATATAAGTCCTTATCGCATAAAATTCTCTATTCAGTGTATATATGTGAATCGTGTTAAGTTGTTAATTTCATTGCTTTTATTGAAACAACAATAATAATAAAAATAATTTGTTTAGTTAACTATTCACATAAGTATTGATTTTAGCAAAATTTCAAACAAATTAACTTTTTAATGTGAAAAAAAAATTGTTTTTTTTTCTTAAAAGTAATTCATTTGTTGGGATGCAGTGCATTTCATTGTATTATTATTACAATATTTGATGGTTAAAATAGCAAAAATAATAATTGAAAAAAATATAAAAAAATTATTAGAGAAGAACGAGATAAATTTACCTTTAAGCCCTGCAGCATACCATCCAAACTTTGCTGCGGCAAATAGGCTATGGCTCCTTCGACTGTCGTTAGCGATTGAAGCAATTCGTCAACCTCTTGATTTATAATATCCTATATGGGTGATTTTAATTTATTATTTATGAAAAAGTATACAAAATACATATACATATGAAAAATGATATTTATGAGATTTATTTATAAACGAGACAGAATTATAAATTTTTTTCTGTTTTTAGCGCACAAAATGAAACACCAATCAAAAAGTTTATAATAAATTAGATTTTTTGAATGTAACAATAGGACAGAGATAACATTAATAAATATTTACAATAAATAGCATTAATTATAAAAATAAAAAAAACAAGGGTCGAAAAGTAATGCTATTTTATTTATTTATACAGCTTGCATAAATATTATCGCAATAATATATTTGATATTTTTTAAATACGGTATTAACAAAATTCATGCAAATTTAAAACGTATTTTGTAGTTCGATAGGCAAATGAGAAATGAGATTTTGAAATTTGTATTAAAAATTAAAAAAATATTCATTAGACCACAGTATCATATATATGAAATTGGGGAAGGACGCGGCCTCTTCGATGAATGATTCAATGAAGTAGACAACCTAATGAGCAACACTGTTTTTTTTTACTCTTTTCTTATTAGAAATACGAATTTTATGCGCTTCACTTTCCGTATAAATTTTTAGATTTATTTTAACCAAAAACTGCGTACAGACTAAAATTTCAAATAAATAAAATTTTATAACTTACGGCAAATATATATGAATGTATATAAGATGTAATTGTTCATAAATGCCAAAATGCGAACAACGGCGATGGTACAGATACATACATACATATATTTATATATGTATGTGCTCAATACATAATATGTCGCCTATTGTAAAATATACAATAGAGATACTTTTATATATGTATGGCTACCTTAATATACAAAAGTTCTAACTTATTGTGTTTTTCTTTTTTTTATGGTTTCTTTTTATATTAATAATATTAATTTATTATGTTACTCTGGTATAAATTAGTTGAACTTTTATACATACATTATGGTAACAACATACTGCACTATGCATGATGAATACATTTTTGCTGAACTCTTTTTTTCATTTTTGTTTTTATAAAATTGTGTCTAGTTGTCTTAATAGGATATATTCTACGCAAAATCATTTAACATGATTAATGTGTAAGTGTGCGTTTTTACATGAAATGCAAAACATTCGTATATAACATTTCAATAATTTTACGTACATTGAGATTTTTCCTTAGTAAAATAAAAAAAAATAACGATTTGATAATTTTTTTTATTATTTTAAAGAAATTGTGTCTTTTCTACTTCAAGGTGTTTTTTCTCTCGTATGAAATCATTAATATGTTTATTAGGTTAATTTGCGCTTCAGATAACGGTATGTTGTAATCTTCCCAACATCTAAAGTAGTAACGAACTAAAATGAATTTTATATGCAAAAAGTGTGACAATATCGAGTGAGCGCCAATTCGTTAGTGGATTGATTATTATTATTTCTTTTTCTTTAAGAAACGAAAAACTGTGAAACTTGTGTTCAAGTATTTATGTTTGTTTCTTAATTTATTTGACAACTATCGCCTATTGAAAGTGAAATAGATAAACATGCTTTGTTTCATTTGTTTGGGTTAAATAATTATTATTATTATAATTTTTTTTTTTTTGTTAGTTTTATTAATTTTAAAATATGCTCGATTTAGTTCTAGTTTTCTATTCTATATTATGCATAATAACGAAGGCAAATATGTATTATTGTCAAATTAGTACAAACAAAAACTTAAAGTAGACATATTAATTAAGTTTTAATACAAATAGTTAAGTGCCAAAATTATTAAAATAGTATTATTAAAGATAATAAGGAAAAAAACTTTTGGAAATGGCTTTTGAATTGTTAAAGTTAATCACAATTAATAAACCACACTTATAATATTTTTTTGCTTGTCTTTTAAATAGTTTACAATAAGTTAAAACTGATACAAAAGTATAAGCATTTTCAAAAAAAAAAAAAAAAAAAAATTAATAAAATAAAAATTAAAATAAAACCAAAGTAAAAATTAAATGAAAACCATAATAAAACAAAATACTTCATATAAAGAAATAAGTCAAATGCATGATACATATATATATATATAAATATATAAATGCATGGATACATATATATATATATATACGTTATATTATATATTTATAGGTATTGATATATATATACTATATGAGTAATATATATGAATATTTAGTATATATGTACAACAGACATATACATATATTTACATATGTACATATAGATACAGAGATAAAAATAAGTAAATAGTTAAGTAATTTTGAAATAATTTTAAATGGTGTGGATGAAGACTGATTTGATTATGTTCGTTTTCATTCATTACACCAATTAAAACGATTTAAAAGCCATAAACACAGACCAAAACCACAAATAAAAGCGGTTATTAAAATAATTAACAAGAAACGTATGCTCATCGTGATTATCACCTTCGCCTCTTGATGATGTTGTTGGGGGGTAAGTTCTACGCCAGATACGGTAGCGGTTGTAGTTACAGTTGTTGTTGTTGTTGTACGTCTAATCAGTCTCGACTCAGGAGGTGTGGGTATTAACTGTGGTTTAAAGACCTCATCTGTGATCGTAGTTGTAGTTGTAGTTGTTTCAGTTTTTGGCACTGAAGTTGTTGATGAAGACGCTACCAGTGTTGGAAGCTCCTGTTGCATTTGATGGTGTAAAGATGATTCTGTGGACGTAACGACTGCTGTTGTGGTTGCAGTACGTGGTGCATTTACTTTGGCTGAATCCGTCAATGTCGGTGACACAGTTATTTTCGCAGATTCTGCATTAACTTCTTTGGTTGTAACTGGTGCTGGAGTTGCTTCAGTCGATGAAGTCAATGTATCAACAATTGGTGGCAACAATGCCGCAGCAGTTGCTGTTGTTGCTGTTACAGTTGTTGCATGGATCGTTTTTAGAGTTTCAGATGCCATATTTGTTAGAGTGGTAGTAGAATTAGCTATTGGGGTTAGTGTACAAGCGAGACTTACATTTTCAATAGCAGGACTATTAGGAATGGATGGGACTTGGGAAGGGGTTTCAGAAATTAGGAATATTTTTGGAACATTTTCCGTTGGTATGATTGTTTTAGAACTGAGAGGAGATGGTGTAGCAGCAGTTTTAGACTCTACATTATTAACAGAAACTGAAAATTCCTTAGTACTTTCACCATCTAAAGCTATATATGAACTTTGGTCCCTCCAATGGCCTATACCGCCAGGCAAATCAGTAGACATATACTGCGATGAACAAGAACCTTGATAACCACCTCTACTCATATCATGTTCAGGCGTCGGAGTAACATGACCACTACTGTCACTACCAGGACCACCTTTATGGTCGTCGTCATCTTTTGGTTTACGTATATCTGGTACGTCGATTATATTTCCACTATTTGCGTCATTATCATCGTCATCGTCGTCCTCGTCTTCGTCATCATCGTCAATGTCACAGTTATTATTTTTTCCCATATTTCCAACTCTCTTTTCAAGCTCGTTGAAATTGTCCTTCTGGTCCGTATCATTCCTTTCATCATTAGTGGTTAATTTTTCAGAAACTATCGCACTTTGAATTTCACTTGTTTTAATTTCATAAGCTGGCCAACTATCTATTGCCAGATTAAAGCATAGTTCATCGACATTGTTTCTTTTCTCTAAACCTACGTCGACAATGAGGCTTAATGGTTCAGTATCAATTTTATTAATAACACTTAAAGACAACACTGTCTCTTTCGACTCAATGGCAGGATATTTTGCCGATTTTGATGCGAAAATCAACGATACCCATGACGTTTCTTGACGCATATATTGGTAATAAGTTGTATGCTTCCGGAAATTATCTTCAAATAGATATCGAAGGAATTGACTTTCTTTTGTAAATAACTCGTGAGACGAAATTTTGCTATGCAGAGAAATATCTGTTTCAGATTCAGTTTTAACTAGAGGCTGAATTTCATCTTTTTTAGACAGAAGCCAGTTCTTTTCGAAATTGCTGAACGAAGGTAGGACATTGAATCTCAGATCATTTTCTAAATTTCGCACAAATTCGTCATGATGCAAACCTTTCGCATCTTCCATCACCTTTTCAGTCTCACCTAAATCTGGCTCACATTCGCCTATTGAACGCTGTTTGTGGATATCCTTCAATGCGTATTCGTAAATCTCATATTTAGTTGTCCAATATTTGTTGACTTCATTATAAAGATTATTTTTCAATTCATCCTGCTGTAATTCCTTCATATCGGTCTCCGTCACAACAACCCACTCATCATGAGGAGTTGTATCAGATAGATTAGATTCTTCTTTCAGTTCTGGAACTAACGGTGACTCAGTGTGTGCACCGAAAACAGTTGAAATATGCGAATCTTGAGCACTAACACTTTCATCTGGTTTATATGTGTGACTCGTTACAGTTGTTGTTACGTATGACGTGTCGATGGAGAGATCCTTGTGAGTTGTTACGGTAGTAGCAAGGTATGCTGGAAAATCTACATCTTTTTCTGATAAGTTTTCATCGGTCTTCATCGGTTTCGGCTCCTGGAAATCTGTCATTCTGCTAACAACAATTGATGACCAGGACACAGGTTCATTATCAATGTCCGAAACTAATTCATCGTTTTTGAAAACCTTTGTATCAGTTTTAATAACGGCAGACCAAGACGTCGGGGTTTCAGTAGGCGATTTTACCGGAACTTCTTGCTGTGTGAATTCCGATTTAACAACATCGGTGGCTTGTTCCTTTCTTAATGTAGCCGACCAATAAGAAGTTTGTGAAAGGAAATCATGTTCCTCCTTCGGATGACTTTCTGTTCCTGTAAATTGTTTCGCTATTTTTACTGGCAATTGTGTTCTACAATCGGAATTTAATTCGCTGATTTCACTAGGTTCACTGTTACGTTCGATATATGTTAAACTTTCTATTATATTGTTCGCGACATTTATATCGTCGATAGATACCACAGTTTCTGTGTGTTCAATAGCAGATTCAATTGTTTCTACATGTTCATCAGGAAAAGCTGTAGTTGCAGATTGATCACTTTCTAAAGAATCTATAATCTTTTCAGGTTCAGTATAAATAGTTTCTTCTGTTTTAGCGAAGGCCGCCGACAAATTTGGTGTTTCAACAGAAAAGACAACTGGAATTTTACAAACATTTTCTTCTTCTGGAGTTATGTTGTTTTCAGGTGTCTTTGAACGATGCTCACGCTTAGGAGTTACCTTGTCCTTGTTTTCGGGTTCTTTCACTTTAGAATAATCTTCGATAATAAATTTTCTGCTGGGCGACATACTAACGCATTCAGTTTTCTTTTTCGGTTTTTGTTTCTGTTTCTTTTCTTTTTTCTCGAGATCAATTTTCACGCTGATTATGGATTTATCATGGTCAGACAGTATGTCTTTTAGCTCCGATTTATTTACGACATTTTCAGTTTCAGATATAACGCGAATTTTTTGTTCTGGCTCTGGAACATTTTGTGCAGCGATGGCAGCCCATGACATACCTGGTTGGGTTACAACAGCCGTCTGATGTACTTCATTATCCACATTTGTTGGCTCTATAATTTCCACCGATTTAACACTTTGAGATAATAGCATAGGCTCATCTCTAAGTTCTTTTTGGATTTTATATTTTCGAGAGCTTTTGTCTGACTTTCTGGATTGACATGAATGGGATCTTGACCGATTTGAATTTGAACGTGATCTAGACCTGACTGTTTGCCACGTAAGTGACTCGCCCAAGTGCGTAGATTCTTCACCAACCTCAGTCACTTTAATAATAGGGCTTTGCTGTTTGCGTGATGGCCTGGAGAAAGATAGTGCTGAAATATTTTCTTGCGGTCCTGATTGAGTTGTGATTAATGCTTCCTCTGCGGTGTCTTTTTGTACAGTTGCAGGCCATGAGGCGGGCTCTCTTGGTGATGATTGTTCGGTATCGGATTCAATCATATCTCGCCATGTCATTGATGATGGTTCTTCTGACGAAGCCCACTGATCTTCTTTGAGGTCACTAACGATTCTTTCAATGGCGGAAACCATTTCTGTCGACTCTAGTAAGGAATTGGGCGACACAGTTAGATCTTCACCGACATGTACTTCTTCTCTGTTTTCGGAATCTTCAATATGCAAAATGTTTGTTCCCGAAGCATCCAATTCGGTTGTAGCACCCGACGTATCCCTTTTCGGATCTCTAGACATATAAGATTCTTTAACTTCTTCAGTAAGTCCAGACTTCTTTACAACTTCTGCATAAGTTTCTGTTAATGACCATACCGGTTGCTTTGGAATTGTCTTTAATGAAGTAGTAATAACACTTTCTGTTGTAGACTGTTGAGAAACACCATGTGTTGGATGGCTGCTGAACTTATTAGAAGATAGTTTTTCACTATGTTTTGATTGATCTTCTTTTCGATTGATTGTCTTTTTTCTTTGCAGTTTTGGTTCAGTATTTTCAGTAACAGTATTTGGCTGTGAAAGTTGATTTTTACTAACAGCTACCGAGGGAATATCATCTTGTCTCGTTTCAGTTACGTTATCAGTTTCATTAGCCTGCACTTCCTTCTGAACATTCTGAGAATTTTTAATTTCTTTTTGGATCAAATTAGCAGTAGTTTCTTCAATGCCATCTTTTTCCTTCAACACCGCAGACCATGACACAGGAAATGGCTCAGTCGTTGTTGAAGTTGTTTTTGATATTTCGTTAATTGTAGCGCTAACTACTTCATTTGAAGAATCGTCTAAGATTTCTGATGTAAACCCTTTATGTGCCAGTGTATCGATAGTCTTTTTGGATTCCTTTTCGTTTTGTTTTTTCAGTTTTTTTCTTTTCTCGCTGGATTTGATAGGAGTTTGCCCAACAACAGTTGCAGGCCAAGTTTCAGCCATTTCTTCACTTTCGTCTAAAATTTTTACCATAGAGGGTTTATCTGCTTCTTTTATAGTGTCGTATTGTTCTGGCATTGTTGAAGGTATATCTGTCTGGATTAATGTTTTCCTTATGTCCGAAGTAACGTTTTTAGAAATATTACTTTCTTCGTCTGTTGATTGAATGTCTCCTTGAATTATAAGAGCCACAGGTTTTTCTACGATTGGATTTTCTTTCAAAACTGCTGCCCAAGACATGGTGAATGGAGTGCATATCATTGGAGTAGATTCGGAAGTTTGAGTTTGGGCTTCCTCTTCAGGTTCTGAAAAGTTTATTGCTTCAGTTTTAACTTTGTGTTTTGGAGAAGGCACTACAATTTCTGATGAAAGCAATTTTTGTGGTAAAGTATCCGTTGATTTCTTATATTGTCTGTCTTTTTGCTTTTTTGATTTCTTCCTTTCCTCCTTTAACCTACCAGGCAAATTTTGATTAGCACCGGACTTTATGTTTTCTTGTAATTCGTCCGTTTGGCAAACAACAGTCGCAGACCAAGACTTTAAGTTAAGTTGAGAGACATTATCATTTTTAGTCTCATCTGCGTTCTGCGGCATTGTTGAATAAATATCGTTATGAATCAGTTTCTCTTTTTTGGTAAATATTGTTTCTTTAGAGGATTGGACTCCTTCATCTGTAATATCGTCCTGTTGAATATTACTTACTTCTGCCATTGCTGGAAGTATATCGGTCTGAATTATTGTTTTCCTTATGTCTTCTTCTTCTGTCTTATTTATTTTGTTGGTTTCTGTTGATTGACGATCCTCGTGGCTAACTATTTCTGTTTTATCTAAAATAGTCTCAGTCCTTTCTGCAATTTGCTCGTATAGTTGAGTTTCGTTGTTAATAAAAGCAACAGAAACTTCTTTTATGTCAGCTTTTTCTATGATTGGATTTTCTTTTAAAACTGCTGCCCAAGACATGGTGAATTGGGTATTTATCGATGGAGTAGTTTGGACAGATTTGGGTTGAGACTTTTCTTCAGCTTTTGACAGTGTTGTTGAATCGGGTTTAACTTTGTCTTTTTTAGAAAACGATACAATTTCTGATGAGAATACTTTTTGAGCTGGGGTATCCGTAGACTTCTTAGAGTGTTTATCTTTTTGTTTTTTCGATTTCTTTCTTTCCTCTTTAAATAGTCCATGTAACTCTTGGGTAACATGGGACTGGGTTTCTAGTAAGTGCTGAGGTTGATCAGGTTCGTCAACAGTTGCAGATGGAGATTTTGTTAAATTTAAATTAGGTGCCTGTGACACCGTTGAATAAATATTAGTTTCAATTTTACCGAAATCTGTTTTTTTACGTGATTCATATCCTTCTACATCATTGCTCTGTTGAATATTGATTACTTCTGGCATTGTCGAAAGCTTATCAGCCGGAGACACTGATTCCTTTATGCTTGAGACAATTCTTTCAGAGCTCTCGTTGTTATCGTCTGCAGCCTTGCTTTCTCCTACCGATGCTGTTGATTGAGTACCTTCGCGTATTACTATATTTGTTTCATCTAAAATAGTCTCGCTTTTTTCTGAAATTTCTTCAATTAGTTGAATTTCGTTGTTAATGACAATATCAGAAGATTTTTTAATATTCTGTTCTTCCAAGATTGGATTTTCTTTCAAAACTGCTGCCCAAGACATGGTGGTTGTGATATTTATAGCTGGAGATGTTATTAATTTTTGATCAGATACATCCTGTGTTGGTATTATTCGAATTTCCTTTACAGTATTTGGCACACAATTTTCGTTCGTCTTATTCTCAGATAAGCTGACTTCAGGAGCATCGAACGTCTTTTTGTCCTCTTTATGTTCATTGCTTTGATCCTTATTTTTTTGGAGATTTTCAGCCGGTTGACTCACAGTGTAAAGCTGTTGCTCAACTTCGGCTGCTGCCACCGACCAGGAACGAACATAACTTTTAGAAATTGTGGATTCTATTTCCCTATTAAAGTCAACCTTTTCCTTTTCGAATACTTCGAAGGATTCAACTTCCCTGTCTGTTTCTGCATACCGTGTTTCTTGATTGCTATCTTTATCAGTATTTTCATCAATTGTTTTTGGTTTACTGTCGCAATCTATTTCGTCTGCAACAGGTTGTAGACGATTAATAGTATCTGAGAGTAACTTTTCATGCTTCGGAATTTCAGTAGGTTCTTTTATTTTTGATACCTGAACAATAGTAGCAATCTTTTCATTCTGGATTTCTTTGAGCTTATTCTCACAAGAGTCAGCAGCATTTTCAATGTTTTTATCTGTACTAATTCTTTCTTCAGTAGGATTTTTTTCCAAAGTTGCAACTGACGTCACTGTTTGTTCATCATAAACTGAAATTTCAAGATCATTTTCAGGCTTCTTGGTATCTGATGCAAAAGGCTCTAAAGGAATTTCGAATGGTTCCTTGACGTCAACTTCTACATTTTCTATTGTTTTTAGTTTTTGAGAGATTTTGTTAGGTTCTTTTAATATAATTTCTTCTGAAGTAGAAGGTCTGAATTGCTCTTCTGGTAACACGGAAGTCTTAGGTTCGGCAATTAACTCCGAACGAATGGAGTACACATCAGTGGACACTTCGTATTCAATGTCGCCAAACTTCTCAGACTTTTCTATAGTTTCATGTAGATTACATTCTGTAGTTTCAGCTGATGGATGCTTCGATAATGGTTGTTCCGGTAAAAGTTCTGTCTTCTTCTTAAATGCACTGATTGGTTCAGTTTCAACAAGTGGATCTATTTCTACTTCTTCAGTTCTTATTAAATCTAATTTATCTTGAGATACAAATGACTCTAACGGGGTTGGGTAGTGTAATGTGTCCCAACTTATAGTATTAGAAGTAGGTTGCTCAATTAACTCCGTATGTAACTCAGAATCGTTAGCGGCCAGATCAATGGGGACTATAGAAATATCTGCAGATAATTCAGTTTCCATGTTGTCAAGCTTTCCACATTTTTCTACAGATTGGTGTAAATTACTTTCAGAATTTTCATTAGAAGGTTGCTTCGTCAATATTTGTTCTGGTAGAATTTCTGCTTTCTGAATTTCATTAATTTCTTGATTTTCGACAAATGGAATTTCTCTTACTTCTTCTCTTTTATCTTGAGATACAAACGGTTCCAGTGGGGTTGAAAAGTGTAGGGTGTCCAACCTAGTATTGTTTGAATCTGAAGATGTTACCTTTGTATCAAGAACTTTTGGTTCCTCTTCATCCAAAATTTCGGCCCATGACTTTACTCGTTCATATATTTCACTTTGAATAACCATAGTTATTTTATTCGAGTCCTTTGGAGCGGACACCTCTTCTTTTTCCAACGTTTCTTCTACAAGTTCACTTACAGGAACAACATTTGACGTTTTTAGAGAAACTAAATTACTGTCATCAATACTTTGCTTTTGTGCTCTTGATTTCTTTTCCCTTTTAGTTTTGTTCTTCTGCTGTATATCTTTTTCGCTAAATAATTCTTTTTCGTATTTTATCATTTCTTTAGCCGGTTTTTCTTTTTCTCTGGTTTCTAAAATCTTAGAATGTATTTGCTTCTCTTTTTGAATGAAATCAGATGTCGTCTTTTGGGTATTGAAAACACTTTTCACCGTTGTATCAACAAATTGTTGATTCATATTTTCTTTTAAAATATCTGACCACGTTTTTCCAGAATTGAATTCAGTTTTCGTGTGTGAAGATTTAGGCAGGACTTCACTTTCGTACAAATCAGATGATTGGTTTATTACATTTTCATTTGATTCATCGTCACTAATAAGTTCAGACCACGGCTTTTCAACAACGGCGTCAGGAATGGCCTGAGTAATATCTAACAGTTTGCCTTCGTTTTCTTTAGGTGATTTAGCATTTGCATTATCTGCATGTGTAAGCGCTTTGTGCGGTAGGGATTCAGTTGAGGTTGTTTGAACTATAGTGTTTCTATTTTTGCGTTGCTTCTTAGGCTTATCAACTCTTGACTTTTCTTCGAGTGATATACGTTTCTCTAAATCCGTATTGACTAATGTCCTGCCAGAATCTACTACAGCAGGCTTTAATTTAGTCATTTCTGAAACGTCCGCCACATTTTGACTTACAATAGCAGACCATGATAAACCTGTTGGTTTGCAGTCAGAAGAGTCTTCAACCAACATAGCTTTTGTAGGAGTATTTTTTTCAGTAGGAGATTCTATTTTAATTATCTTAACCGCTTGTGATTTTGGAATGTTAATACATTCATTAATAGGCATTTGTTTCTTTTCTTTCTTTTCCTTTTGTTTTTTCATCTTCGGCTGTTTGTCTTTCTGAATCTCAGTGTTAAAACTTTCTGTTTCAGTGTTAAAATCTAATGTCTCAGATGAATGTAGTTCGCCTAGGACCGGCTCAGTAGCTTGTTGTAAAACATCTGACCACGACTTGGGTTTTAAAGCTTCAGTAGATTCTTCTTTGATGTGATCGATTACTTTTTCCGTTTTTACCTCTGGCATGTGAGCTACGTTATCTTTAGAAATAGCTCCACTGTGAAGCTTAGGATGTTTATTTTGCGTCTTTTTTGTTTTCTTATCTTTATTCGATTCAACATGAACTTTTACATTCAAAGTTTGCTGGACAGTAGTATTATCCTCGCTTTTCGGATCTGAAACATGCTGGAGTACATATGACCATGTTTCTATGTTTTCTGCATCTACCTGCCCATGTATTGCAGTGGGGATTTCAACAACAGCTGCACCTTCTGATTCAGATTCGAATTTCATATTTCTTTCTAAGTTTTGTTTCCATTCAAACTCACTTGGTTTTCTATCCTGAGATTTATTTCGTTTTTGTTTTTTATCTCTTATTTTTTCAACGTTGGACGCAGGTCTCGTTGTGAATTCTTCGGGAGAGGGTTCAGTTGCTTGTTGCAGAATTGAAGACCAAGTTGTAGTTGTCGTAGAAACAACTTCTGTGGGATTGTTATGTTCTTCTTTCACAGCGATTTCACTTAGGGCTGGTTTATTTCCTTCCGCAAGTAATTTGTGATACACTTCTTTGGGCTTTTCCTTCTTATCTCTCTTCTTTTTATTCTTTTTGAGGTCTACAGTTTCATCAACTTGTTCCAAGGGTTGTTGAACAATAGACGACCAAGATGTAGGAGCAACAGTTATTGACGTCGGAATGTCTACACCTTTTGCCATTACCGTGAGATCTGAATGGAAGTGAGAATCTTCGTTCATTTTAAGGTCTTCCAGAATCATGTTGTCTGCCGAGTCTTTCTGTGATTGTTTTTCCTTTTTAAATTTAACCTCTTTAATATTTTCTTTCCTTTTAGGTTTCTCCACAATAAGCTTATTTGCGAACTTTTCGTCTTTTTCACACAAATTTTTCACATCAGATCTTGTTAAATTTGAATTTCCTATAGCGACATTCTTTTCTAAATCAATAAACTCGGACGTTTGCTTAAGAATATCTGCATAAGATGTAAATAAATTCCTGGGTTTTTCCGCAGTTAGCAATTGATCTTTAACGTCAGATGCAGCTTCAACTTTTTCAACTGATATATTCTCTTTCCATGAAACTTCCAAAAGTGGCAAATCAAAAGCAGTAGTTATACCAACCGGTTTCTCCTTCATTGGTATATTTTGATCGACTTTCTTTCTTTCGTCAACACCTATTTCAGTTAAGGAAACATTTATAGTCGGTAAATCATCTGTGGTAGTCTTTAAATTGCTGGCCGAATGATTATCCTGTGCCTTTTGGCAAACAACAGATGACCATGTCGTAATAACAAGGCTAGTATCAACCGCATTTTGTTCTTTTTTCTTCGGCTGAGCTTCTTCAACGACATTTCCGTTTTCTTCTTCATTAATCGGAAGGCCAGTAACTTCTTTCGGTGTTTGCTCAACTACTGGCGATTGAGCTTCTGTTGCGGAAGATACATTTTCTTCTTCGTCGTCAGAGAATACCATGGGTTCATCAATAACATTCATCCAGCAGCGCTTGGAAGATCATCAATTTCGAAGACCCAGCAATAAGCGATTTCTAGGTCTTCAGAGAACTTTAATCAGGTTCTGGGATTGGATTCGGATGTTATGCTTCGTTTCAGATAACCAGAAACTGCAACATTTTTTCTTTTGAATTTGTTTGAAATAGTTCAATTCAGTCAGTTAATCGATACAAATCCTGATGTTTGTCGTAGTTGTATCGACACCAACTTCTTTCGGGTTTTGTTTAAGCTTCAGCGGCTGAGCTTCTGGTAACGGTATTTTTAGCTGTTTTCTTCGTCTCGTCAGAGAAATGGGCTCATCACATGAACATTCATCCACTGTGTTGGAAGATTCATCAATGGAGGCACCAGCATAAGCAGTTTTCTAGGTGTCTTACCGAAAACTTAATAGGTTCTACGCGTTGTGGATTCGGATGCTACTCGAACTTTCGTATCTTTCCAGTAACAGAACTCAATATTTTGTATTGTTGAAATGTTTCAATAACAGTTTAGTTAATGAAACTCTTGGAGTTGTCTTAGTCGACTCGCCCATAACACTCTTTCCGGTTTTCAGATTCACTCCCTCAAGGCAACTGAGCTTTCTGTCATGAGAAGATATTTTCTTCTTCGTCGCTCAAGAGCATACATGGGTTCATCAATAACATTTCATCCAGCGCTGGAAAGAGTCATCAATCGGAAGACTGCATAAGCAGATTTTTTAGGTTCATACCAAAACACTTAATCTGGTTTGGGGTTGGATCGATGTTACTGCCTTTCGTTCTTCAGTAACAGACTCAATATTTTCGTGTATTGTTGAAATAGACTCAATATCAGTTTCAGTTATCGATACATCTTGAGTTGTCTTAGGTTGTTCGACAATAACTTCATTCGGATTTTGTTTCACTTCGGGCAACTGAGCTTCTGTTGCGGAAAATACATTTTCTTCTTCGTCGTCAGAGAATACCATGGGTTCATCAATAACATTCATCCAGGCGTTGGAAGAGTCATCAATCGGAAGGCAGCATGAAGCAGTTTTCTTAGTTCTTCCCGAACAACTTCAATAGGTTCTGATTTGGACTCGGATGTTACTGCCGTTCGTTCGTCAGTTGTCTTAGATTGTGTTCGAACAACTTCTTTCGGTATTTGTTGAACTTGTGGCGATTGAGCTTTTGTAACGTCATCAATCGTTGAAATAGTTTCAATAACAGTTTCAGTTATCGCTACATCTTGAGTTGTCTTAGGTTGTTCGACACCAACTTCTTTCGGTTTTTGTTTAACTTCTAGTGGCTGGAGCTTCTGTAAAGGTATTTACGTTTTCTTCCTCTCGTCAGAGAATACAATGGGCTCATCAACTAACATTCATCCACGCGTTGGAAGATTCATCAATCGGAAGACCAGCATAAGGCAGTTTTCTTAGGTCTTCCCGAACAACTTCAATAGATTCTGGTTTGGACTGGGATGTTACTGCCTTTCGTTCTTCAGTAACAGACTTAATATTTTCCTGTATGTTGAAATAGTTTCAATAACAGTTTCAGTTATCGATACATTTTGAGTTGTCTTAGGTTGTTCGACACAATAACTTCCATTCGGTTTTGTTTCACCTGCAGGCAACTGACCTTCTGTTGCGGATAATACATTATCTTCTTCGTCGTCAGAGAATACCATGGGCTCATCATAACATTCATCAAGGCGTTGAAGATTCATCAATCGGAAGACAGCATAAGCAGATTTCTTAGGTTCTTCCCGAACAAACTTCAACCGGTTCTGATTTGGACTCGGATGTTACTGCCTTTCGTTCGTCAGTTGTCTTAGGTTGTTCGACAACTTCTCTTCGGTATTTTGTTTGAACTTGTGGCGATTGAGCTTTGTAACGTCATTCCAATCGTTGAAATAGTTTCAATAACAGTTTCAGTTATCGTACATCTTGAGTTGTCTAGGTTGTTTCGGACACCAACTTCTTTCGGTTTTTGTTTAACTTCTAGCGGCTGAGCTTCTGTAACGGTATTTATGTTTTCTTCCTCTTCGTCAGAGAATACAATGGGCTCATCAATAACATTCATCCACGCGTTGGAAGATTCATCAATCGGAAGACCAGCATAAGCAGTTTTCTTAGGTTCTTCCCGAACAACTTCAATAGCTGATAGGTTCTGGTTTGGACTCGGATGTTACTGCCTTTCGTTCTTCAGTAACAGACTCAATATTTTCGTGTATTGTTGAAATAGTTTCAATAACAGTTTCAGTTATCGATACATCTTGAGTTTTCTTAGGTTGTTCGATAATAACTTCATTCGGTTTTTGTTTCATTTCAGACAACTGAGCTTCTGTTGCGGAAGATACATTT
>QOCX01000176.1:361194-380537 GCA_005959815.1 Sarcophaga bullata | reverse complement strand
CTTACAAAAAAAGATCTCACACAGTGCTTATCAAAAAAGAAAAAAATTATTGGTTTTTGTTATAAAAAAAAATTAGAAAAAAAATATGAAAATTAATGTAGTATTGTTCTATTGTTTTAAAGCCTACTGTTATACTTACAACAAATAACTTATTTTTTAAGAGGAGAAGAAGTAAATCTTTTCTTTGTGGTTTTTTTTTTAATGATTAAATTGAAGCCAATAGAGTAAAATTAATCTGTAAGAGAGTGTCATGTTTTTTTTTCTTCTTCTTAAACTAACTTAATTTTGCTGCATTTTAAATTTTAAAGGATTGATAAACTGAAAAATATTTCTACTTATACTATTTATGTATGTATTTAGAGTTTGTAATTTGTTTTTTGTTTTTCATTTAATATTAAATAAATGCCAGTTTTATTTAAATTTATTAAAAATTATTTCAATTCAGTTACCCTTTTGGGTGGGTTCTTATTAAAGTCTACTTTAGGGTTTAAATATCTTCTTTTTTTTAGATAAAATATTAATCAAAAGTTTAATAAAAAAAAAAACCATCTAAAGTACACCCCAGCATATAATTTAATATTTTAATTCTTTTACTGAAAATAAAATATCAATTTACACCTTTTTTTTATATGTAATTATCACGCAGTGTTTTAATCTACTTTTTATTATTTATTATTTTTTATTTTTAAAATGTGTTCCTTTTTTTCTCAAAGTTTGAATTATAAAAAAACGTTAAAGTATTTTTTTTTCTAATTTAAACTTTCATTACCAGCTAAATATTATTAAAATTTTATTTTTTATTTTTATTTTTTTTTATTTAAAATTATTTGGTATTTAAAATGGCGTAAAACTTTTTTGTTAGCAAAAAAAAAAGTTACAATTACCATGAAGATATGAATTAAATAAAATCATATATTAAAAGAAAAACAAGATCTGGATATATAATAAAGCAAAGGGTTTGAAATGCAGCTACTATTTTTTCATTTAATCCTTAAAAAACGTTTTTTAATATTTTTCACATGAGCCTTTCGAAAATCTCTGCCAGAAAAACAGTTTGCAGAATTTAAAACCTTAGAAAAGAATTTGAAAAAATTAATGTTTTTGAAATATTGTGTATGCACTTCCCGTAAGAAGAAATAAAATTACTGTTTTCAAGATTTTTTTGAAAATGCCCAAAATTATGTTCGTTAAACGAACGTGTTGTATTCACAGTTTAGGTTTTTCTTTTGTCACAATTTTGCTGTTCTTTTTTTGTTTTAGGAAAGAAAAAAAATGTGTGTACAATAAAAAGGATAAAGAAAAAAAAATACAAATTCTATACGGAAATAAATAAAATAAAAATATGGACGAATTACTTGTTCTTTTTTGAATAAAAAAAAATTGTAAGTAATACGGTTTAAACTATCGCATTCGATACTACGAAGTATTCAAAAAATTAATTTAAATTGTAATGGCATTCGCCATGATACCGAATGCTATAATATGGCCTTGTAGGGCACTACTAAGTATCTCCTTATGAAATGAAAATCCTTTCGAGATTTTATAACATCTTACATTATGTTTTAAAGAAACAGTTTTCTCCACAAATCGAAATACATAGTATGGCCCCCTCTGGCAAGGGATCACATGTAAGCTGTTCTTTTAGAAAGAAAAATAAAAATATAAAAAGAAAAACGAATGGATAAGAACGCAGTTTTGTACGCTTTAGTGAAAGAAAAATGTAGAATTGGAAATTAAACGAAGTTTTCTTTCGAAACGAAGACATAATTTGCAAACAAATGAGAGGTTATTCTAGACGATTAAAAAAAGGAAATTAAAATATGATTTAAAGCAGAATAGATTCGAGTTTGTAACTATTACAGATACTCTGTATTGAATCACTTTTTTTTATATTGAAAATGGAACTTAAGAAAAGAAACAAAATTCTTGATTTGTTTTTTTGGGATTAAGTGTAATTAAAATATACTCTTAATAATTTATTAATGAAATAAAAGTTCTCATAAACAATTTTAAAGTTCAATGCAACTTTGAAAACAATTAAAATTAAAAAAAAAAATTTAAATGGTTGTCCTTATTTTACTACCAACAATTTAGAATAGAGATCACATTTTTGAGTTGTATTTTTTTGTTTGTTTTTGTTTGTTTGTTTTTGTTACTAATTTTACTTAAGCCGAATAGTATTGGAATTTCGAAAGGTTAAGCCTAAAATCTAAATGCCTAAATATTATTAAAATCTACAGCTATAATACACTAAAAACTAAGCTTATAAAACTAAATACGACATATTTAAGAAAGAGGGGGAGATTGTTATGTACGATCACGCTGCGCTAAATTTAAGAGTAAACAATTTTTTTTTAGAGAATCTTTTGGTAAAAAGACTCCGGTCACAGTAGTTTACACAGTTTAATTAAGGATTTAAATGAAAACTTTAGATTGCAGAGAATTTATTTCAATCAAGATCTTGTTTTTCTTTTTCAATTTAAGAGAAAACTTATTAAATTTAAAAAAAAATTTAAATGCTTGTTAAAAAAAAATTAATTTAAATTCTAAACTTTTAATTACCATTCGACGGTAAAGATGTATAAGGAAAATATTGTTTTATATAAAAATAAAAAAAATTACAAAATAAACTAAAATTCTATAAATTATTATATTGTATTACATTAAATGTATCATTATTATTGGTGTTTCTGTTTTCATATAAAAATAAAATCTTAATTAAAATTTATTTATTGAATTAATTCTGTTTTTTTATCATTATTATTTTTTAATTTAAAGTGATGTTCTTTTTACTGTATTTGAAATAAAATATTTTTTTTTTTTGGTGGTTTTAAATTATTAAAAACAAAAATTAAAATAAAACAAAAAAAAACTATTAAAACAAAACTCGAACTCAAGTTTAATTTAATAAAAAAAATAATAATATACATATGTTGATATGTATGTATATAATTAATAAACTGAAAATATATTTATATGCATAACAAAATTCAACAAAATAATAGTTTAGGTTTCTTTCTTTTAATTTAAAAATCTAAATTTAAATATTAAAAAAAAAAAAAATAATTAAGTTTTTAAAAAGTAAATACTTTAGCTATAAAGGAGATTAAAAATATTACCCCGAAAAGTAAAGAAGAATAAAATTTAACAAACAAACAAAAAATTATTTTAAATTGTCTTCCTTTTATTTATTTATTCTTTTTTTTTAATTTAATTTAATCTTTATTTTAAAAGCTTCCCGATGATGCTCGTTTTTACTAAAAAAAATTATTAAAAAAAAAAAGGAAAAAAAAATTAAGACATAAACAAAAATAAAAGATTTCTCTAAAAAAAAAAAAAAAAAGTAAAAATAAATGGATTTGTTTAAGAATTCAGAAGAGAAAAATATGAATTTTTCTTTTTTGAAATTAAATTTACATAAATAGGAATTCATCTGAAAATAATTGCATGCAAGCAGCGGCTCCCAAACCGCTTTGATTATTTTCATTAACTATATTGTTAGGATTGTTATTATTGGTGGCATTACTACCAAACAAGGGTCTAATATCCTTGCCAAGGATCATATTATTATTAGAATTAACTTGTGGCGAACGCCAAATATCTGAAGAGTCCTGCTGTTGGTTAGTAGAAGTATTTGAGCTAATGTCCGAGATATTATCGGTTAAGTTATGATTGTTAGCATTGAAATTGGTCCAGATTTCGGGAAATAGATCTTGTATCGGACCATTTGATATATGATTGTTTGGGGGTATTTCCCAAATATTATTAATTTTCGATGAAAATTTCAATTCATTGGCATCAAACATAAGATTGGCGTTATTAGTGACCGTAGTGTTAGCAGTGTTATGAGTTGCCGACGACCATGAAGTGGGCGATTGATTTGTCAGTTTAGTAGAGCCTGTATAATAAGTATCCCTGAGTTGGCTGCTACAACAACCCGAGCTGCTAGTGGATGGTGAAGTTTGTTGTGACCACAACGATTCTTTACTATTGCTACGATAGTTGTTATGGTTGTTATTAGACATTAGAGTGGGACTCAATGATGGCTGCGAGCCTGAGCCTGAGGAACAACCACTAGAGCTACCGGTTTCAGAACCCCACAGCGAAGAAATCATGGCCTCAGTGCAATGATTATTTAAAGTCGACTCCATTTGAAAACCATTACTATTCAAAGCGCTATTTGTAGAGGTAATGGTGGTGGATTGGTGATTGGGTTGATATAGACCCCCCATACCTTGTGTTTGTAAAGCACCATTTGAGTTTGGTGGTAATTGGTGGTTGGAGGACCAGACTTTTGAATTTAAATTGTTGCTACATAATAAATTATTAATACTGTTGTTGTTAGTGGTAGTGTTATTAATCAATGTTTCATTGTTGCTAAAACATAAATGTTGTTGTTGCTGCTGTGTAGTAGTAATTGGTGGTGTAGTTGTTGTTGTTGTTATAATATTATTATTATTATTATTGCTATTATGGGCTGTTTTCATTGCATTAAATTCATTCATACAAAAATTATTATTATTGTTTGTTGTTGCTGCTGCTGATGTTGTTTTTGTTGTTGTTGTTGTCATATTACCTAATTTAGTTATATTACATTGTTCACTTAACTTTAATTGTAAACTATTAATTGCTGTTGTTGTATTGTTAACAACTCCATTTGCTGATGGATGATTATTATACGTAGTAGCAGCCGATGATCTGATTGCTGCTGCATTTTGTCTTACCTGTGCTAATGCTACTGCTGCTGCTGCTGCTACTGCTGATGATGATGATGACGATGATGATGACGATTGATGTTGATGCTGTTGTTGTTTTTGATATTGTTGTGCTTGTGGATGTGAACCAATTAGTTCAGCATTGATTTCTTGTTGTAATGGTGCCGAATAGTCCACATTGGGATTGTATAAAACCACTTTCTTAGCAACTGAGGATGAGGACGATGATGACGATGATGATGATAATGTTGCCGCAGTGGTTTTCGATCCCGCAGAGAGGCTCGTTGAAGTTACCACAGCAGTTTGTTGTCCATTTGATGTAACTGCTGTTTGTAATGGCAACTCCAACGAGGCCTCATGTTATGCGATCGCTGATAGGCGACTGGCAAAGCTTTTGGTGTAACAGTAAGTCAATGGCTTGACAAAGTGTGTATCCTGAGTAGCACAGTAGGGGCAAGTGACACAGTGCGAATAGTCACTGTAGTAATTGAGACGTGTTTGTGGATGTAATAATAATTTGAAGCAATTATTGCACTGCAAAGAATACAAATAAAAAGTTGATAATTTTTTGGAATTTTTATTTATTTTTTATTTTTATTTAAAAAAGGTTTTGTAACACGGGCTGCTATTTATATAATGACAATGTGTATTTGTGGATTTAAAAAATGTGCGGATTTAAAAAATTTGTGCATTCATTTGTATGGAAAAGAAAACAAAGAAAGGATGTGTTCTTTAATCACAGAAAAAATTGATCACTGAACATAAAAACAGAATTACGACTTGAAATAAATGAATATGAATAAAGACTGCACTCCATTAAATTTGGACAATAAAATAAAGAAGACAGAGACTAAAAAATACAACTCCTAGGGACAAGTAAAAACATATGTTTTGATATTATTTCTGAATATAATATTGGAAACGGATTCTTTTCGGAAAATAACAACAATAAAAGGAAAATACAGTATTTCCCGGATATAGTAGGTTCCCCCATTTATTGGCAAACTGAAACTTATGCAATCTTGATTTTTGCTTCAAAATATACAAAAACTGTTCCGATATAAGCAACCCGATTTTAAGTATTCCCCGCCTATACTTTAAAGCCAGCTTTCCTTCCAAATTGGTTCCTCGAGCGTGAGATTAAACGTTTCTGAATTTCTTTTTATGTTGTGGATTATGCTGAAAAAATAGTAACTCTTGAACCATTGAAAACCAATATTTAATTGCAAAAAACTGCACAGATCAATGCAACTCCATAGAATATAATGTTATGGTAACATTCTGCTCGAGGCAAAAATTGACCTGTCCCATCCAAAAGACGTAAGCAAGTGAGGCAACGCAGTACCAATGACCTGACATTCTAGCAAGTTAACGCTACAATAGGAGTCTTGATTATCCTTCAGCTATTTCCTCGAAGAGATCCCGAAGTTTAATTAGAAATTTTTTCACTATGACAAGTTGGTTGATCAAGATGATCAAAGGTCTCTCCGACCGGCCTACATTCCATCGAATACGAAGCCAGTATTGTCAATGAGACAAATAGAATTTTATCAGCTTGAATAACACGAGGCTATATGCTGGCAGGTGTGGGATTTTGATATAAAAATTTCCCGCTTGTAATCAATGTTCTGCAAGCATTTTTGAAAGTGCTTATATCCGGGGAATATTTTATAATATTTTGGAAAATGACTACCAGATTTATTCAAGTTAGAAATGATATTTTTCGAGATGTATACGTACATTTTTTCTTCTTAGATATGTTTGTGTCGAAATAAAATTTTCAACCTCAAAACGCTACTAAAATAATTGCTTACAAATTCTACCTCGAGCAGCATTACTTACGTTACCTTTTGAACGATGTAAAATTGAAGAATTTTACTTACCTTAAGACGTTCTGCACAGCATGGCATGGCAGCAAATATATCATATGCATACATAGTGCCTAAGACTAGATTGGAGCCGTCCCATTTGTCAGCACAGAATCTAAGAACAAAAAAAAAAGAAAAAAGGAAAAATTAAAAAAAAATACAATCAAGAGATACGTCTAATTCGATAGATAAGTATTTAGAATGAAATGTATACGGTACCTGCAGCAAATACTACGATTGGTAGAAGTACCATCTAAACAGCGCATACAGACGCAAGTCAAATATAAAGAACGTCCTTCATATTTAACCTGAAAATAGAAAACAAAATAAGGAAAATATTTTAAATTTATTTCAAAAACAATTAAAAAAAAAATTCAACAACAAGAAAAATTCCTTAGACAAACTCAAGTGTTAGTTTTGAAATAAAAAAACTGAAAGAAATACTTTCGCCTCACTTTTTAAGTCAGTTTCCGGAGTGTTGGTAAAATTGAAATTGACATGCAACATATTTCGTGTATGTACATATGATGTGGCATATTATGTTAGCCTTGCAGCAAGGAATGCATTGTTGATTTATGGAACATTTGTGGCAAACACAAGAGAAAAAAAAAATTAGAAGAACGCCTAAATGACAGCAACGGGACAAATAATGAAAAATGATGTCTAAAGGGAGCTTAATGCCAAACAAAACTTTCTACTTCATAAACATAAAAAGTACCAGCAGTACTCTTTAAATTTTTCTTCTTTTTTCTCTTGATTATTTACATTTTTTATTTTATTTTTTTTTTTTTGAAAAACATTTCCTGAAAGTTGACGGCCCACATATATTTTGTTATTCAACGAACAAACGCAAGGATATTCAAATTTTGTTTTCAATTTTAAAGAGAAATTTAATTTCTTTTTTATGAAAATTTCTTTGTTAAACTGAATACCCTGAATACATATGTACATACATATGTTTGTAATGGTAAAAGTACAAAAGAACAGACTTATACCACACTCCAACTCACAATATGACATATGGAAGGAAAGTTTGTTTGTTTGTTAGTTTGCTTCGTTGTTAAAAACTTTTAAACGCCTACGCAAATATTGTCATCATAATGACGATAATAAGTGTGATAGTGATGATGTTGATGTTGATGTTAATCATTATACTAGACTTCAAAATGTTAAGCTTTGCAAGCAATTAAAAAATGTTAAAGCCATATGTATATGTATATATGCACATGTACAGTCACAGAAAAAAGTCTACATACAACGGTGTACGAGTATGTTTTTTTCTAATAAATTCTAGGATATATAATATAATTCTAGGATATAAAAAATATGCGATTTTCTCTTCAAATATTCTTAATTCTGTATGTATGTAGACTTTTTGCCTTGACTGTATGTACAATATATTTTTTTAATAACAATTTAAGTTTATATTTTGTTGTTGGCTTTTAATTGCATATGCATTTGGAATTCTGCATAAGCATTATAGATAGAAACCAAACCAAATATTAAATTGCAACAGACACTTCACGAGCTAAACAAAAAAAATAAAACGAAATGAAAAGGAACAGTACAGGACGACAGTACCAGACAGAAGAGAGCAGAGCAGAGCAGAACAAAAAGTTGTAAATATAATATGAAATGTTGTTGTGGCAATGACAGTTACCAAACAAACAGCCAGCCAAACAACAATAAGCTCAAAAGCCATCATACTTATACCATACATAACATGCCACATAAAATATTTGCTGCATGCAGCTCATAATGTATATACTGCTGCTAGTCGTTGTAGGAATCTAGAAAAAAAAGTTGAAACTCTCTTAACGTTTATTAACTTTGGCTTTGGCATAATTATGTTGACTTTAAATGTTGCATAAATAAATTTGCAACATGGCACTCATTCGCCAAACACTGCTGCCACATGGTAATGAAATTATTTGTTGCATACATATATAGATACATACATACATACATACATTCGAGTACATACAATGCATGTGTACATAATGGATTTCAAAGTTTTAACAAGATTTATGTCTTCTAACCAAGGTGTGTCTCCAGAGTTAGAACTCTTCCGGGTCGGTATACTTTCAAGGTACTGTTGCCATGGCAAATAAAAAATAAAAGGAAAAACTATAGGTTTAAAGCCACTAAAGAAATTAATGGGTTAAATGGTAAAATAGCTTAGAAAAAAAAAATCCAACATTTTCCATAATTTATGAGCCAGTCTGCTTACTTTGAATTATTGCATGATTAAATCATATGGAAGAGAAGCAATAATACTTGACTATATTTCTAGGGACACATGGTTAGGGGCAGATGGTTAGTTGCATCATATGTATTTTAATCAAAAAAAAAAAAAATATTTAAACTTAATGAAAAATTAATTGAACATCTTTTGATTCTTTCTTTAAAAAACTTCTTAAACAATTTCAATTGAAAATTGTTGTATTGATGAAATATATGCATGATTAAACTCTGTTAATAAATTGCCCGCAATCAGTATTGTGTATGTTGATTGAATCAATTAAATATTTCATTGAATAAGAAGTAAAAGCCAACAATTATTCTCTTATTGAATTTGGATATGCGCTATGAAATGAATTGAAAGAAAAAACGTATCACAAGACTTTATTCTTCTCTTTAAATGAAGGCATATCTCAAGAAGCCAATGACTATAATAACTGGAAATGCTTTGACGATAAATTGGAAGAATAAGAACAGCAACAAACAGTTAACATCAGAAGTAGAGTTAATTTCAAGTACACCACTGCATGTAGATAGTTTTTCCCGGTGATCTTTATCAAATCGAAAGATGTGTCATGGCGTTGTTTAAGGCATTTTCAATTAAGAATGTTTAAAGACAGAAAAGAAGATATCTTTAAATAAATGTATAGAAAAGACGTAAGAATAGAGTTGCCGTAATCCAGTATTTAGTGTAATGGCTTATTAAACGTAAGGCCACGGTTCTAACAAAACGTAATGCGAACAAAACGTAATACGAAAAAATATTTCTTCGGTGACTTCCTCTCAGCAGATTTTTTTTTAATGTCGATTTTAAACTGTACGGCCTGCCACATATATATATATTTAACACACACAGCATAAGTGGTGTGAGAAGCTAGGAGGGTTGCAATGACCAATCATGTATGTATGGATGTATGTATGTCTGTAAACGCAACAATGGAATAATTTTCTTGCCTCTAGTTAGTTTTAAAGACAAAATTACCCCGATCGTGGTATAAGAGTGCTATTTTGGTGGTACAACGTAATTATAAGCCTTAGAATGCCTGTAGAAATTTATTCCCAAACAATCAGACCTCTATGCCCACAGTCACAAGGTAGAATGGGCCAGGAAGTAAGGGAATAGGTAACTAAGTTTTAGTACATTATCTTGAAGGCAGTAAATCGGCAACTATTTTAACAGGTTTTGTTTTCTATGCCCAGACAACTACATATCAGACGAATACTGAAGAGATAATAGACGTAAAGCTGTTTGACAGAGGTAGGATTCAAAATTTATATTATCCTTGCAGTATTTTATATGTTTTTGAGAAATTTGTTTGGCAACATTGTAAGAGAGCTTCACTATTCTGTTTGCATTTTTTTTTGCTACACTACACATTACGTCGTAAGCATTAGTTTCTACTAGAACTGCTTCATTCTGTTCTAGGACTGTTGTTTTTAAAGAAATTAAATGTGTAAACATACCTCAATGCAATCGGTTGAATGTTGTTTTGGACTCAAAAAGAATGAGCCATCGACCAAGGGATAGCGATCGAATACCAGCATAGGTTCTTCGCACAGAATGCAAGCGACACGACTCTTTTGAGACTGAGCCAAAGATGATAAAATGAAAAGTCTAGTCTCATCATTGCCATGATTGCCCTCATCTTCGATCTGTAATGGAGAAAAAAAAGAAATAAAAAGAAAATTAATATTCAATCAATAATTCACTACGATAACAAAAACAGAAAACCGTTATAAGGTTCATTACACCATCTTCGGTTGCTGCCTGTCAATAATAAGGTGTTAAATTAGGAACAAATAAGAAGAATAATAACAAAAACACATAATCATTATATGTATGTGTATAGAGTTGTAATAAGAGTTGAATAAATTCGTTATCCTCTTATGTTTCATTTCTTATTTGTATCTTAAATACCAATTTTAATAGAAATAAAAAATAGAAAGAAATAAACACAAAAAAAAAAGTGAAATAATTTATATTATATTCGTCTGAAATGCGGCACTAACAAATGAAGCATAAAACCGAAACGTGCCAGTTAAACAAATACACCACAGGCATTCAGTAGTAGTAGTAGTAGTAGCACTGTCAAGATCAAGGATTTCCAAGCATGTATGCTGCCTTCTCAGGGTGCTACTAGAGAAGATATTATAACAACAACAACAACAACAACAACTACAACATGAAAAAATATACCAAATGTATGCATGCCAGTAGCAAAATGTAACAAATGTAGCATGAGTTTCTCTCTTTATAAGCTGCTGTTAAATTGAATTCATCTATCTATTCGTTCAATACTTATATAGACCAGCAAACTTACTATATAGTCCGTGCCTTATCATTCAGGTAACAAGGGAATTTTATAGACTTACAACACATACAAGCATAGAAAACCTTAGTTAAGTATAGCGGCAAAAGGATTGTATTTGCTGTAGTCAGTAAGTGTTGTTGAATTTTAATGCTTTTTAATGCTGTTGCACATATAAAATTCATATTCCATTCCATATGAAATATTTTCTTTTAAATCCCAAATCGATAATCAATAACATTTTCTTTTCATATGTTAGTGTGGTAAATGAAACAACATTTTCTTTATTTAAAAGATTTTCTTTCTTCTTTTTGTTTTTAATGGAAAAGAGTTTTCCAAGTTTAGAAATTTATAAGCGATAATACAAAACTAACCTGTAGGGAAATAATATGCAATCAGTGCATCGCTGGTATATCTTATTTAAAGAAAAAGAAAAAATTAAAATGGTATCCTTTAGTATGTATAATACTTATGTCGAAAAGTGTGCATAACACCCAAGAAAAAAAAATACGCCTTATGCTATAGACACAATAGACGCTACATTTGCAGCACAGCAAAATATTTGAAAATGAAGCAACGCGACAACAAGCGACGATGCTGTTGTTATACTAATGCTTTGTTATAATTAATGCGCATGCAGCTTGCCTGAAACAGCACTTGGAATATTAGTCCGTGTCTTGAATGTTGCTTCCATTGTGTTTACAGTATTGCGTTTAACATTTTTTGTGACATATTTATGTACCGGTTAAAGTAGGCTTTGGTTTTATTACTTTATTAATTTTACTTCGAGTTAGAGTATAGGGCCATTCAAGCTACCCGTGTGTATGATTGATTATGGCATTTATCCAGCCTTTTGTAGTCAGGAGTTTTTCCATGCAGTTGTTTGAATAGCGTTTTGTATAGATTTAACAGAATTAAATTTTGTTTAAATTAATATAAGTGATGTGAGAGAAGCTAGGTCGTAATCCTGACCGAAGCATTGTAATATATGAACGTGTGTAAATTCTGCTTTAACAAAACCTTCTTCCACCTGTTGTACGAAGTCGAGGCTTAAAATTGACGCACTTTTTTATGATTATAAATTCGGGGCGCATCAGCAGAGTATAGGCTGATAATTTTAATTTTACTGGTAGAACTTCAAATAGAGTAATCGAATCATTTCTTGCACTCGGGAAATAGGCGAATTCAGTTGGTTTGATTGTAAACGTATTAAAAAAAATCAAATAATGCTCTTATAAACTCAATTAACTATTGCAATAACATACATAATTGGTCATTACAACTCTTCAGTCATGATTGCGACCTAGCTTTTCACACCACTTTTGTTGTGTGTTTTAATTTTATACATGAGTGGCGAGACATATGTTTTGCAATAATTATTTTGAAATTATTTGAAATAATTTCACTTGAAATTACCCTTAAATTATGCTTTATGAAATTCAATTAGAATTTAAAAGAAAAAAAATTATGTTCATTTAATTTCATTAGACAGGGTTATGTTTTGTATTCACCATTACGGTTAATATGAGCATTTTCAACTTTAATTAAACTACAGGCTATATTATATGAACCCTTAAGTCAATGACTACTACCAGTGTCGACTAACGCTATTCACAATCCTAAAGTACTTCACATCATGCCAGTATTGAATGGAAGAATTCATTGCCCTGACCTTTAACGCAAATAATTCTATTACACAGTTATTGTGTAGAAAAAGAAATTCTGATAATAAAAAAGAAAATGCCATAAGCTGGGAAAACCAAAAACAAAACGAAATGAAAAGAAATGGAAACAAGAAAACAAGACATGTGAAAGTCGGAGTAGACAGAAGACATAACAGAACTTGGGGTATTTGAATTATTTAGTAAAATGCATAAAAAGTAAAGAAAAAAAATAATACAAAGGGAATGCAGGAAGAAAAAAAAAAAAAAAACAAACGGTAAAATAGAAATACAGGTAAAAAGTTATTGAATAAATGAAATAAGAAGAACATTATGGATTGTAATCAATTGCTCCATTGCGACCAAACATGTCGTCAATATACCATGCATACATGTGTGTAATATATTGAAAAAAAAAAGAAGAGAAAGAAAAAAAAACGAATTAAATAAAGACAAACGAAATGAAAAAGTCAATTGTATTTCATATATAAGAACACTTAAGCAAACATATTATACTTAGGTTTCCTACATACGAGGAGGACCTTAACAGTGGCTTGACTAAAAACTGCCAAAGAATTTTTACCAATACCTTTCGCTTTAAGACTTGAAAGATTTTACTGTACGATTGGGACGGTGTTGCAAAGACAATAAGGCAAAATAAATTGCTTAAAACCATAACTTTTAGTTTGTCAGACAGTCAGACGCTTAGACAAACGTTGGCTGCCGCCACATCACACATGCCACACGTTACTGACACAACAAAGTTTAATGTACTTTTAATAATACATACTTAAATAATTGTTTAGTACTGTAATACCTGAGAGTCAGTGCATATTTATAAAAGACAACAGCAACAAAGTCCAAAGCAACGATAAGTAATGCCAAAGAAATAAAATGTAAGTGAAATAAAATAGAATTTCAACAGCATTAAAAATAAAGGTGAAGAAAATCATTTCTTAAATATGAGTACACACACACACACGCATTGGTACACGCTACACAACGATGAATTGTTGCTTAAAGTAAATATTTAATTAATTTTATTTGATTTGATAACAAATAAAAGCAAAGAAGACACAGAGAGAGAAAGCAAAAAAAATATTATATGAAATTAAAGAACAATATTTGTTTAGCAATACAGCTTACTAAGCCCAAAAAAGTATGCTTTAATTATTTTGCATTGTTTGTTAATAATAATAATAATAAAACAATAACCCCAAAGTAAACAAAAACATTACAGCAAACAGTGTATACCAAGTAAAACTTATTTAATTTGGCAAATTTATATTAAAAGAAACACATCAAAACGAAGCTAAGATACCCCTAAAAGTATGCTTTGAATTCCTTGAAATCTAAAATATACGTTAACATTTTTCCTAAAGTAGCGTACCTCAGGCGAAGGCCATAAATTATTGCTTAACTTGTTAAAATACTCTACACAATTGTTTTGTAAGTGAAATACAATATTTTTGTTGCTTTTTCTACTCATTAAGTTCCTTGTATTCTTTTAGTTCATCTCACATTGAAAGGATAATAACAAAACATGCTGGTAGACTTTGTGTAACTCAAGTAGTTATTGTATAGGAGAGGAGTACAAACAATAAAAATAAATCTATTAAATAAATATTGACACATTCATGCATTCATTCATTCATTCATTCATGAGTAATAAAAGGGCATTTAATTTAATGTCTATCGAAAAAGAAAGGCGTTTCTTACAAAGAATCTCTAGTCTGGAGGACTGTATAAATGAGATAAACTATCAATGGGAGGACATAAGAAAAATAGACATTAAAATAACACCCCTTTTATTTTTATATTTTAGAAATACAACAAAGAAAACTAAGATATTTTTGAAAACATCTTCTGTGAGAAAATAAAATCAAAATATTCCATTAAATGCCTGAAAGTAAACTTTACATTTTTTCAATAAATAAAAAAGAAAAAATAAACAATATTGCATTGCCAATAAAGTGCTTTAAATGCATCACATATGCTTCACTAATTTTCATTAATTCCAACGCCTAGTGACATGCTTTTTATAGTAACTGCATATGCTGTATAGTATGCTTAATTTATCATCACTTATTTTAAAGCCTAATGATATGCTGCTTAATAATATTTTCATAAATATTTGCATTTAGAAAACATAAAACTTTCAGGAAAATATGTTAAGATAGACCTTAAAAAAGGCCTCTAATTATTTGAAATGCTTTAAACTTGTTCCGAATTGCTGTATGCTTCAAGTATTTAATAATTTATTTGGCATTTTAAACAGTAAATATTTACAATTCAACCATTTGTCGAAATTGTTTTGCATCGAAAATTGTGAGTTTTGTGGCAAAAAAACCTATTTTGGTTTACTTCACAATTCTTTGAAAGCCAAACTTCCAATTATTTCGGATTAAACGTCCTAAGAAGTAATTCTTCCAGCAAATCATTTCTGGCAATGAAAAATTTACGCATTGCAACATCCCAAACTGTATGAAATCTCAGTGTGATGCCGACCTGCTAACCGGGATTAGGATTAGAATCACAGGAAACCTGTCGTGGTCATAAGTGATTCGTTTGAAGCGTTTATTGAGGAAAACGCTTAAAGCATACCATCAAACATGGAGCCATTATGTTTTATTGTGGCAATGGCTGGTCAAAAACTACTTTCAATCAAAAACTGTGAAAAAATAGAAATAAATTTAAATCTTTCTTTAATTATACTCCAATAAGGTTTTCTTTTTGTTAAAAGAAAATCTTTAATAACTTAAAATTCCCTTTAATTTTACCCCGAAAGTATACTTTATTTTAAAGACGTTTTTTGCATGCAAAAACAACAAAAATCTTTAACAAATCAGAATTTTCTCTTTTATTTTCAAAAGTTTAAATTATATGTTCATGTATATATATGGGAACTCTGAAACAAGCCTTAAAATATGTTCGGCATTTTATTATATTTCTAACAACTCCTGATGGCATTCTTTAAATTTGTTTTGTTGTTGTTGTTGTTGTTATATTCTTACTTAAATTTTTATTGTTAAAGTTATGGCACTTAAAAAGTTCTTTGCTCTTTCAGAAACACCACTAAAGATGGAATTCATTGTTCTTTATGAAATGTAGAAAGAAAGAGAGAAAGAGAGAGAGCTTGGGAGAGAGAGAGAGAACAGAAACAATGGCAAAAAGTACGCCAGAAAATATGCAAAATTCTCAAATGTTTTTTTGGTAATAACTTTGGGTTTATGAAAATGTATTTTTAAGCGCACATTTGTGGTTTACATGAGAATATTTTCATTTTCATTTTCATTTTCAACTCTTGCCACAAAAGAAAAATGTTGATAAATATTATTAACACCCAAAGAAAATACGTATGCATAGGCAAAGATTTTTAAATAAGAAAATTAAAATAAAGAACAATAATATTTATTGTATAACTTAATAGTTTTTTTTTTACATAAAAAATAAGAACAAATTAAAGGTCTTGTTAAAAATATTTGGAAACAAGTCTAGACTAACAAGCGATTTAAAAAAAAAAACGAGAAACAAAAGTTATTTTAAAATTTATTATTGAGTAGTTGGTGTAACCGATATCCCTTTTATCATTAGCATGCTCAAGCATGTTGGCAGACACGATATAAAATAAAAAATAACACAAAAATTGTTTCTATTTAACATGTCGTCACGTACAACAAGAGTAGCTAAAATACAATTTCAGTTTAATGAAATCATATAAATTTTACCTGTTTGTAGAAAGAAAAAAAAAACACAACGAAACGAAACAAAAAAATATATATTCTGAGTCAGGGAAACAATGGAATAAAATGCAATAAATACAAGAAAAGAAAAAAAAACTCCTGCATATATGCTACAATATTAATACCACATGAGCATAATAAAATATGCAGCAAAAAAAAAATTATATTCGAAAACTAAATTGTAAAAGAGCTTGCATGCATGCAAGTTAAGTTATTTTGAAAATGTAATTTTAATTCAATGCATATTTTATTATTGTATTGTATAGTAGCTCCTTTTCTTACTTAGAAGCAGAAGCATGAAAGAAATTAAATTCCATTTTTTTTTTTTTTTTTTTAAAAACAATTCTAAATTAAATCCTTAAATTATGCTTCAAAAGTTTATTTAAGAAAAATTATTTTCGAAAAGAACTCTTTTCAGTTACTCAAAGCAAAAGCAAGCAAGCAAGCATATAACCTTAAGCCACTTAAGAAATCTTGCGTTAACTGTTTCTACTGCCATCATCATCATCATCACAACAGCAATTTATTCTAAAATATACTGAGTATATTTCTCATTTAGTCGTGCAGCTTCTTAAGAACGTTTGCTGATATCAAATACAATAGATTTGCAAAAAAAAAAAAATAGAAGCGAAGATGAGGAAAAACAATGTTAAATCTTGATTCCTTTTGTACAATTGTGACACGCATTTAAATTAAGTGCAAATGACAAGAGATTTGTGTTATACAAGCAACAACAACAAGAAAAAAAAATCTATAACAACGATAATAGAAATAGCGGTGGAGCACAACATTATCTTTATACTGAAAGCCATCATAAAATGCATAACAGTATTCGGGTATGATGAAAATAAAAGCGCCTCGAAGTTGCAAGTGCTTAGACGTTGCCTAAGATTTATAAAATTTCAACACTTAAGCAATGTCGCACCTAAGTAGGTTTGTTTCAGATTTAAACAGTTCACAACAAAGATTACGAATTCTAAACTGCTAAGACGACTAACAATTTTTTTTCAATTCGAAGGCTACAAGCCTCTTTTAAGCAAGATTTATTAAAGATTATTGGAGTATATTTACTCCATCACACATTTTTTAAAGATAAAAAAAAATATGAGGGAGACTATGATATTTTTGATTACATACTACATATACAAATTGATTATAACAATCCTTCAGTCTGGATTACGACCTAGCTTTTCACGCCACTTATCTTATGTGTATTAGTTTTATACATGAGTGGCGAGACCCACAGTTTAAAGTGGACTTCGAACGATAGATTTTTGAGAAACTTTTTTTTTGGCAATTCTTATTTACCTCGCCCTATATTTCATTTTGTTGGAGATGTCTGGCTTGGCGTTTAAACCCTGGACTCATGTCCAAAAGGCTAAGATACTACCCACTAGACTATGGCAATCGATATTTCATTGGCATTTTAAATTAATTTATCAGAGTGCAAGAGAACCTCAAATGAAAAACTGATTGGAACTGCAATTTTTACAGAAATAGGTTTCCGAATGTAGGTTTACGTAGTCATTGTAATATGGCCAATAAATTTCGGAAACTCTTGCTTATCATAATAATCAAATTCAAGTTTCCAGATTCGAGCATTTCAATTGATTTTTTTTTTAAATAACATGGACCGATATAGCATACTTTTAGGCACTGAAACTTTTTCATAAAAGTTTTCAACATTTTTTTTAATACCACATAATAATTACGTAGACCTTTAAATTTTATATACTAAAGTATGGACTACGTATTATAAATCCCTTGCAACATTTCTTACCACATTCTGTTGTTTGCAATATAACGACAACATTGGCTTACAATGTTGTTGTTTTCAACATTTTATTTCATTATTTCAATTCAACTTCTCATTGCTTAAATTGACAACAACAACAATAACAACAGCAGCAGCTATTAATGGGAGGAGATGAAGGACATCATATTGCTGAATTCATTGTCATTGTCGCATTGCAACGAAAACAGCCAAAGGGAGTGTTGCTAGTTGCAAGTTTCAATTTCTATTAAAACAACAAATAACAGAGCAGTGGTGCAGGTCCTTTGTAAAATACTCGACTTTCTTTCTTTTTCTGAAAATATAAATGCCATGGAAAGGTAGTATGCGGGAGGATAGTAGAACGACATGAAGATATGTATTCTTGATAGAATGCCAACAGCAAACAGCCATTTATTTACAAGAAAAGAAACTGGCATTGACAAGCAGACAAAAAAAAGCACTACAGAGCACCAGATGGCTTCAATGGAAACTATGGAAAAACGAAGAAACAAGAAAACAAAGTCTTTTTGCAAATTGTATGATGATTGTTTGTCATTTTTTTCTCTCTTTTCATTTCCATTTTCATTTTCATTAAAACAAACGACAACATTTTTTATTGTTTAAAGACGACTTAAAAACATACATACAAACTATAAACATATCAAATGAAAAAAAAAAAGACAAGACAAGAGATTGATTTTCGTCTGCCACAAAACATTTGCCACAGAAACTAAAAACATAAATTATGCACAAAAATTTTTTATTTGTTGTGATTAAATCAAACTAAAATTGAAATAAATTACCATGTTGCTGTTGTTGTTGTTGTTGTTCAAAACCGATTATTAAACCATATAAAAACGATAAAAAAAATAAATAAATTTTGTAAATTAAATACAGTTTGTAAACACATTTCTTTGTATATATTGCTGCTAATAAAAACGCCTTTTTTAAGTAAATTTACGTTTTGAACGGGGGAGCCAAATACACAAAAAAAAAAAAAAAAAAAAAAAAAAAAAAAAAAAAAAAAAAAAA